>CALSCQ010002775.1:0-16201 GCA_943704525.1 Pigoraptor vietnamica | reverse complement strand
CCGCCACCCACCCACCCACACACACACATACCCCGGTCCGTTTGTCCGTCTGCGCAGCACACACGCGAAAAAAACATGCACACACACCTCCTTCGTATCCATTCCACGTCCTGTGCACTGCTCATTCTTGTCGTCCTCTCGCTCTCTCTCTCTCAAGAGGAGTCGATGGACACACGTCTATGATTTAAGCGGATCACGACATCCATCTCCTTTCTCACCTCTCCATTTTCGCCACTCGGTGCGCAGCCTGATCACCATCGGCGAGGACGTGAGCGGCATGCCTGCCCTGTGTCGTCCCGTGGCGGAGGGCGGCATTGGCTTCGATTATCGCCTCGGAATGGCCATTCCGGACAAGTGGATTGAGCTTCTCAAGGAAACGCGCGACGAGGACTGGAACATCGGCAACATTGTGCACACGCTCACAAACCGCAGGTGGGCGGGCATGTGAAGGCGTGTGCGATTGTGTGTGAGCGTGTGCGTGCGTGCGCGATTGTGTGTATGTGTTCATGCGGGTATGTGTGCGTGCGGGTGTGTGCGTGCTTGTCTCTAACATGTGTGCATGCATCCTTGTCACCGCGCGGATGTTAACGGCGTCTCCCACTCCACTCTCTGCACGCGCAGGCACGGCGAGCTGACCATCGCCTACGCCGAGTCTCACGACCAGGCGCTTGTGGGTGACAAGACGATTGCCTTCTGGCTGATGGACAAGGAGATGTACACGCACATGTCCGTGCTCACGGCACTCACGCCAATCATCGACCGCGGGATTGCGCTGCACAAAATGATACGGCTGCTTACGCACGGCCTCGGCGGAGAGGGATGGCTCAATTTCGAGGGGAACGAGTTTGGGCACCCGGAGTGGCTCGACTTCCCGCGCGAGGGGAACAAGTGGGTGGCGTGTGTGTGTGTGTGTGTGTGTGTGTGTGTGTGTGTGTGTGTGTGTGTGTGTGTGTGTGTGTGTGTGTGTGTGTGTGTGTGTGTGTGTGTGTGTGTCGTGCATGCGCGCGTGTGTGTTGTTTCTCCGTGCTCTTTTGTTGACACTGGGCCAACGCGCGTGCAGCGGGAGCTTCCATTACGCGCGTCGCCAGTGGAACCTCGTCGAGGACGGCCTTCTCCGCTACAAATTTCTCAACGAATTCGATCGCGACATGAACGCCCTCGACCATGCCTTCAACTGGCTCGCGTCTCCGCAGGCACGTGCGCACATCCGCATCACTTGCGCACGTCCGCACCCGTCTGTCCTCTCTTCTTGCCTGTGCCCCTCCATGCCCGCCTGCCTCGATAGTGTCCACATTCGTTCAATATCACTCACTCTTTTTGCCATTCACTCTTTCGTAGTTCGCTGATGTGAGGCGATTGAAAGCGCCGTCTGCGTCTCTCATCTAACATAATGTTCTGCACTTCTTCGTTCGTTCCCCATCCCCAACAGGCGTACGTGAGCCTGAAGCACGAGAGCGACAAGGTGATCGTCTTTGAGCGGGCGGGTCTCCTGTTCGCGTTCAACTTCCACGCGACGTCGAGCTTTGCGGACTACCGAATCGGCGTCCAAATGCCTGGCCGGTGAGTCCAGACACACTGGACTCCTGTCCCCCTCACTCCTGCTCTCTTATCTGTGTGCCGCAAGCTGACGTGTCTCTCAGTCTGTCCCCGCACTCCCATCCACTCGCGACTGTTTATCAAGCACTGAGACCTCTAGCCCAATTCAGCTTCAGTGTACGCCTCTTAGGTTCACTAACGTGTGCGATATCAGCAGTGCCCTCTCTGTAACACACACACACACACACGCACACACGCACACACACACACACACACACACACTCTCACACACACTCACACGCCCTCTTTCCCTCCTGCAGCTACCGCATTGTGCTGTGCAGCGATTCCGCCAAGTACGGCGGGCACGGGCGCATCGATCCCAACTGCGACTCGTTCACATTCCCCGAGCCGTGGCACAACCGCGCCAACTCGATGCTGGTGGGCTGTGGGAACGCGCACACGTGCACACGCGCACTCGTACATACATGTGCGCAAGTACACATACAAAGCACTAGCTATTCGTACACGCATGTACACACATACAAAGCAAATCGTACTTACTCTTGCGATATGGACACACACGAAGTGCCTTCGGTGCGATTGGACTGACGTGTGTTGTGGTGTTTGGCGCAGGTGTATCTTCCCTCGCGCTCGGCGATTGTGTGGGCCAAGGACTGAGCCCGTGGCGTGTGTGGAAGTAACCGCATTCAGATGTATGAAATGTCGATTGCCCTGCGTGCGCGCGTGCGTGCGTTCGTGCGCGTTTACTTCCCAATACAGAAAAATTCTGCTTGTACGCCACTGACACACTGTTTGCACACGAGCGGACGTAACGGCGACGGCGTAATGGCAACGCGCAAATTCATTTCACATTAAGTTACGCTGACGCGCACAACAGCGCGCACGAGCTACAGCACCGCAACCGCAAACCCCCATTATGAAGACGCTCGCACATCCGAGGCGAGCGCTTGTAACGAGTTTGAATGGTCACGCAAACACGCGCTTCCCTCTTCACTTTGTCGCGAGCGCCTCCCCCACTGGCGCTCCGTGCACGAGCCGCACGAGCGTGTCGCGTATGCTCGACGCCTTCGCCGGCTTTGGAATGAACGCGTCAAAGCCCTCCGCAAGCAGCGTCGCGCCTTCGTTCGACGTTGCAGCCGCCGTCACGGCCACGATCCACGGCACGCGTGGAGTCATTGTCTGTGGTGCGCCTGACGAGCCCTCAGCCTGTTCGGAGCGCTCTCGGAACAGCTTGCGAATGGCCGCCATCGCCTCCACGCCATTCTGCGACGCCGACATGAAAACAGCGTGAGCAAAGAGTAGTTGTCGTGACGGATGCGAGTAAAGGCAAGCGTGTGCGCTATCACTCATCATGCGCCAGGCCCATAGAAGCCCAGCGGACTCATGAATGGAAGAGCACGCCATAACGCATTGTGCACTGGCGCAACAAACGCCATACGAGGGTAGCACAAGCCGTCCACCTACATCAGGCATACCGGCACAAACAAAACACCATAAAGGCTAGAAACAGCCGCCCAACGCACCATTCCGGGCATCGAAATGTCCATGAGGACGACGTTGTACGCCTTGTTTCGGACGAGCTCGACAGCGTGCGCGCCGCTCGAGGCCGTGTCGGGCTCGTACCCCATCCGACGCAGTAGCACTTTCGTCACGCTCCGGCACATCGAGTCGTCGTCCACCACGAGAATGTCCAGCGGACACTCGCGCGCCGTGTTACCGAGCGAATCTGGGGCAGGCGCGACCTTGCCCAACGGGAACTCGCCATCGCTCCCGCTGCTGTTCACGCTCCGCTCGTCCTCGCCGCCGCTCAACTGCCGGCCGACATCCAGAGGCGACGGCTTCCGCTCGCTTCCACTCGGCCCGCGTCGCGCCTTCTGCGCCTCGGTGAAAGACAGGAACCCGGAGTACGACGCGCGCGTCCGGTCACGTGCCTCCGAGATGCGGTCGAGCACGGCGTGGAGGGCCTCGCGCTTCACGGGCTTGCACAGCGCCGCGACCACAAGCGAACCGTGCGACTTTCGCGCTGCGTCGATGCGGCGGCGGGAGGTCGCGAGCACTGCGACGGGAAAGCTGTGCGCAAGCAGCCGCAGCGTGGCGTTGGCCGACGTCTCCGCAGCGCGCACGTCCACGAACAGGCCCGCCACCGACTGTCCGCCCGTGGTCTCGAGGTACTGTGCGGCATCCGATATCGAGGGGAACGTCAGGGCGCGCACGCCCATCTCGCTCACCGCGCGGCTGACGGCGCGTGCGTCTGCGGGCCACGGGTCGACGACGAGCACGGTCGCGTCCCCATCGCGCGCCAGGATGGAGTGCGGGGCGGAGGGGGTGGAAGGAGGGTCGTCGGAGGTGCCGAACGTGACGACAAAGGTGAACTTGGACCCACGCCCGACTATGCTTGAGACCCATATGTTGCCTCCCATCAGCTGCGTGAGCTTGCGGCAGATGGCAAGGCCGAGCCCAGTGCCGCCGTAGCGTCGCGTCATGCTGTTTGAGTGAGTGGGCGTGTGAGAATGTGATATCGGATCAACAAGAACATTACAAATGTGCCTCGCCTAAGTCATGCGAGCGAGAGATCGCAGGGGTCACACGAGTGAGAGAAACAAATGGACACACATGAAGACCCGCAACTTAGTGCGTTCTGAATGTAAACGAACAAGACGCCCACCTCGAGTCCGCCTGCACGAAATTCTGGAAGAGATGCGCAATGCGATCCGCCGGAATTCCAATCCCGCTGTCCTCCACGTCCACGCGGAGAGCGATGCTCCCTCCACCGTGCGCGCCGGCGCCCGACGACAGTGCGCTGCGCCTCCCGTCGCCCGCGTCGTGCCGCTCGGGGGCAGCGCTGATGGCGTGGTTGCGCTCGTGCATGTGGCGCACGTCTGCCGTCACTTGCGCGGCGGCGGCGATGTCCGACGGGGTTGCGATGCGCACGTTGACGAATATGTCGCCGCGCTCGGTGAACCTGAAACACGGTCAGAGTCGGTTGAGAATGACGCACAGAAGCGACACGCAAAAAGGGAGGCCGGAGAGAGGGACTGGCGAGCGCGTTGCACGTGACGTGCACACGTGACACACGACGCCCCAGACACGGCATCCCCACTCACTTGATGGCGTTCGATAGCAAGTTCATAAGCACTTGTCGGAGGCGCGTGTCGTCGCCCACAACAGCGGTAGGGACCGCTCCGTCCACGGCGTAGTTGATGTGCACTTCGTCCGAAGTCAGCTTGAAGCTCACGAGCTCCGCCACGTCCTCCACGCAGCGACGCACGTCAAACGGCCGTCGCTCGAGCTCCACGGCGCCGCCCTCATATCGGGAAAAATCAAGCACGTCGTTGAGGATGTTGAGGAGAATGTCGCCGCTTGCGCGAATGGTGGAGAGGAGCTCGCGCTGTTCGGCGTTGAGATCCGATTGCGAGAGAACTTCCGCGAGGCCAATGACACCGTACAGCGGCGTGCGAATCTGCGCGATAGTGGCAGAGTGAGAACCGGTTTTCGCGAACAGAGAGCGAAAAGAGAGGAGGTTGGTGCGTGCGTGCGTGCGTGCGTGCATGATAATACAGAGAGTGGGGAAGAGGGAAGGAGGGCGTGTGTGAGTAACAGTGTGGAGAGTGGGGAAAGTGGGGAGGAGGCGTGTGGGGGCAACTGCGAGAAAGTGCGTGTGGGTGGTTGCGCACCTCGTGGCTCATGACGGCGAGGAAGTTGGCCTTGGCGCGCATGCCAGTGTCCGCCGCAATGCGCGCCAATTGAAGCTCCTCGTTCTGCTCCACGAGGCGGCGCGATTGGATCTGCGGGTCGCGAGGGGCAAGGGTAAGCAGGGGTCCAATAACCACGCATACGCAAACACGGGTCGCGAGGGGTAAGGGTAAGTAGGTGTCTAATAACCACGCGTATGCAAACACACACAGAGAGTCACGCACACGTCGCCCACAAGTATCAAAAATGCAACAGGCATGAACATCCCATGTATGGCAAACGAAAACCGCACCTTCTCGCGCTCCATAAGGGCAGCCTGGCTCAGCGCGATACATATTTGGTCCGACAGGTCCTCCAAGAGGTCCGTGTCGCGCACATCCCAGCCATACTGCTGGCTTGAGTACGCCACCAGCAGCCCATACTTCTCCGCGTCCCGCCCCGCGCTCCGACCCACCGGCGACCGACGCCTCATCCCAGGGCTCTTCCCATTCCCCGCGCGCGACGGCGGCCGCGACCTCCGCTTGCGAGGGCGGCGCATGGGCGTGCCCAACAGCGGTGCATCTTCGGGCGCGCTGTCGTCGTCGTTATCCTCTGCGCTGTCGTCGTCATCCGGCGTCCTCAGCGACCGCAATTCGGCATCCGGCGACTTGAGCACACGCGCGCCCGCAACGGACCCTCTGTCGTCGTCACATGCGCTGCCGTCGGAAGCGTCGGACAGACCGAAGCGCACAATAACGGCCGAATTTCGGTAGGGCCCTCCACCGAAGATTTCCGAGAGCTCGGTGGGACTGCACTCGACGGCCTCTCCCTTCTCCAACGCCTGGATCACGGAGTTTGTCTTCGAGATTCGGCGCCCGATAAGACCCGCCGTTTCGCCCTCCGCCGCACACGACGCGCTCACGCACTGGAACGCCTGCCCGTCCGACGTCGGCGTTGGGAGAAACAGAGCGCACGTCGACAGGCGCATCTGCTGTCGCAGGGCCTCTGCGCACGACGAGAGGATGACGCTGCTGTCGAGCGTGCGGCGGATCTTGTGCGTGAGTCGCCTGAGCACGCGGCCGCTCTCGTTGTCCTTCTGCAGGTCCTGCTCGATCGCAAGGCGCTCGCCGATCTCCTTCTCGAGGCGAATGGCGTAGTCCGGCAGCGCAAGCAGCTGGGGCATCACCTGCGAACAGTAACAGATGGGGTCAGAGTGCGAAAATGTGCGGCACGGACATGTGTGCGCGGGTGCGATGGTGCCGATCGTGCACGTGTGTGTGTTTCGTAGAGAGGGAAAGGGGAAGGAGAGAGAGACCCGCAGTTGCGTTTGGATGCGTTGCACGGCACGCATCAGACAGCATCCGACATGCGATCATCGACGGCGACATGGTGAATTTGGGGTGACGTAGCGACTGCGCGGCAATGCAACGCACCGTGATGAGGGCGGCCGACGTCACGCACGAAACGACGGCGGTTGCGATTTTCACAACGGTTATGAGGACAACCATGGGGACCCACGGCGACCACACTTGTATGAGGTGCGTAAGGCCGCACAGCACAATAAACGCCCCAAAGAGATAGAACATCCACCGCACGGGCAGGTGTCGCCGGCGGCGCGTGAAGAAGAGCAGCTCGATGGGTATGCTGATGTAAGCGAGGAAGATGAACGCGTCCGAAACGACCACGGCCACTGTGAGCGCTGGAATGCGCCCCGTGTTCTTGTCGATCGTCTCGAACGCAGCTGCGAGGAGGGAAAGGCTTTAGGGTTTTGAAACACGACGTCCGAGCAATTGTAGAGAGTGCAACCTTGCGTGTCCAGTACGTGTGTGTGTGTGTGTGTGTGTGTGTGTGTGTGCATGTGTGTGTGTGTGTGCGTGCGTGTTTTTGTGCGTGTGTGCGTGCGTGCTTTTGTGCGTGTGTGTGTGCGCGCGCGTGTTTTGTGCGTGTGTGTGTGCGCGCGCGTGTTTTGTGCGTGTGTGTGTGCGTGTGCTCGTATGTGCTTCTATGCGAGCGCCGGCATTAAGAAGCCGGAGGCCCACCCAGCGCATCGCCCAAGAGAGACGTCGACGCATCTCGAAACAAAGTAACGACGACAACGCCTTCGAGCGGGTAGCGGACCCGCAGCGGCGCCGTTCCGTGCGGTTGTGGTTGTGCAATGGCCTCCACAGTTGAGGTGCACTCGACATAGTATGCGAACGACCGAAGAGACGAAGCGTTGTAGAGCACACCTGCGAACGCAAAATACAGGTCAAAATAAGCTAAAGTATAAAACGAGGAATACAAACGAAAAGAAGGAGAAAACGATGAAACAAAAAAAAAAAAATACGCGCACACAGAAAGTTGACTTGCTGCAGTGACGGCGGAAACGCCAAAACAATCAGGGGCGCAAACAGAGTGTGTGCGACGTGCTCGCGACTGCGTACCCACCCTCATACACGCGTGGAGATGCGCTCAACTGCAACCCACGCGGAGCCTCAAAGGACATTGGCACACTCGCAATGAGTGTTCCGTTAGGCGCCGTCACGGTGGCCGCGCAAGCAAAGAGCCCCTCGGAAACATTCGTCGACGGCGAAGGCGCGATTAACAGTGCGCGCATGCGCAGAGTCCCGTTGACGGCGTCGGGCGTAAAGCGCACACCCGAAATCCACGCAAAAGCGTCGCCATCCTCCGCTGTATCGCCCTCATTTCCAACGGCGCTGTCGCTCTCACCATGTGTCGGCGACGGCGCGGGCGTCGAAGACTGAAATCGCCCTTGCGGCACGTCTGCGAGCGGAGAATCGGGCAGCGGAAGAGCAGCACCGCTTGTGCCGCAAAACAAAGCGCCGACGAGCACTGCGAGGACGAATGCCGCACAACGCGAGAGACGCAACGAACGGAGCGCTCGACTGTCGCCATGAGTCGGCGCAGACGCCATCGTCCTCGTCGCACCGAAAGATCAACAGAGTTTCAAGTCGTCAAGTGCGCTATTGCGCTATGAGTGGCGTGGTCGAGGGTCCATCTCACACTCGAAACAGGACGCCGACCGTTGACGCGTAGAGGCGCGTTGAATAAGCCACAGTCCGATGGAGTTGATGGTCGCAGAGAGAGTGGCCTTATCCCTTGCTCCGTGTGTCTACTTAACACTAAACTGAGTGCGGGGATAGTGCACGAGGACGTCCGTTTCGAACGTCGTCCGAAGATGCGTAATGTCCAAGCACGTGATTGCGTGCGCCGCCCCCGCCTGCGCGCGACCAGCGGACGATGCTTGATGACACACCGTCCCGCACGTCACGTCGATGCAGATGAGCGCCGGCGCAAAAGTGTGAGCATCAGCCGCGCAGTCGCAGTCGCCCCACACCGGCCTCTCTCACTTGGGATGTCGCTGTCGCTTTTCAGTGTGCGGAACCACGAATGGAGACGGGAACAAGTGCGCGATTTCCGCACTTTCGCACACCTGCCCCCTTGTGAGTTGCGCTGCAAACCGCAATGGGATTGTGACGTTTTCATCAAAGTCGCGTGCGGACGATAACGCCCTTTTTTCGCACATGTTTTACAAATATGGATTCACCGACCCTGGGTGGAATAGAGTAAAAGTCCCTACCTTGGTTTAGAGGTGACAGGAGAACAGTATAAGGAGCGCTCCACGTGCAGAATTCATCCAGACCACGGGGAGGTGAATGCGAAATACCCGAGGACAAGCGCGCTCAGAATTGGCTATACCAAGAGTTTACAAGTCCAATGCCGGCATTAATACAGAGGGGAAAACCAGTCATATAGAACATTTGAATTTAGTCAATTTTCGCAACTCGTTTGCAACCATTTTATGGCCCGCGTTTGGTGTGGTCTTGCGCCATTCGGAGCTTAGGGACGAAGTGGTTGCGTTGGCAATTCCGTATGGGTCAAGAGCTACACACTGAAGTTCAGTAGTCCTTAGCTCCTGGGTAGGTGAACTGCAAAATGTCGCAATACGCCCAACAGTGTGTGACTCGGTATGCAAAACTTGAGCATAACACGAACTGAAGCGAGCGCGATCGATGGGATAGATACAATTCCACCGTGATTGGCCGGTGAAAGGCTGGCAATTCTCTGCTCAGCAGACGATTTACTTTGCGGGGCTCAGTCATGCCCACACGTCCCTTAGGTATCGCCCCTCCGCAGCCAGCTGCTTGAGGTACGCGTCGGCATCCGCCTCTTCGCGCCCGCCGTGGGTCGCCACTGCCTTCACCAGCGCACGGTGCACGTCGACGGCCATGTTACGCGCGTCCCTGCGGTGTGTGCGCAGACGCATGACAATGAGAGGTGGTAAACAGAAGCTGTCGAAATGCACGTGACACAGAGAACGGAAAGAGGCGCATCGCAACCCGCCCTTACGCGCGCACAGTCGCCAGGAATCCAGGGTGCTCACCCGCAGACGAACACGGCAGCGCCGGCCTGAATGAGCCGCCACACTTCGTCGCCCACTTCCGCTATGGAGTCCTTCACATAGCGCCTCTCCAGTGCATTCTCCGCCGTCGCACGACGCGTCGCCGGTCGCCCCGGGCGTGCCTTCGGAACGCCGCGCGACATGCACAGCTCAAAGTGCGACAGCGTCCCGTCTAAGGCAAAACCGAACAGGTCTTCCTCGAAGATAAAGTGGCTCTCGTCTCGACAGCCGAAAAACAGCCACCAGTCCCCGCACACCGCGTCCTCGCCAGCGGCTACCATTGACGCCCGCCGCGCCTCCAGAAAGCCGACAAAGGGGGCCACGCCAGTGCCCGGTCCTATGAGGATCGCGGGCGTGGCGAGGCTGCGTGGGGCGCGGAAAACGTGTCCCGGAGAAGGCTTCCGCGGCGCAATCCACACGCGACCGTGCGCGTCGTCGGGTGAAGTGTTCCCGTTAAGGAATGGTTGAGAGAGTGCCTCGAGGTAGCCCGTGCATACTCCCTTGCGCGCGACGGGAAGTTTGTCGTCGGCAAACGAGAGGACGTTGAAGGCGAAGGAGAGAGACACGATGGAGCGAACGGCGTCGAATTGCGGCAGGCGCGATATCGAGTAATACCGCGGGGCAAGGGGTGGAAGCAGTTCGCAGAGGCGCGCGAAGGGCGGTCGCAGAGAGGGATGGGCGACGAGAAGGTGGAGAAGAGTGTGGCGCTCTTCGGCCAGCATTGCGTTATACTTGGACGCTCCTGAGAGAGAGCGACGCGTGTGAGTTGTATGTGGGTGCATCACGTGCCGCCCGTCCATCTGCGTAACATTGAGTACACAACGGTGTGCACTGCATGATAGTCCGCACACGCACGCACGCACGCACACACGCACGCACACACGCACGTACCGTCTCGGCTGCAGAGCAGGAGCAGGCTGTCCCTGTCCGGACCCGTAGCGTATTCGGCCATTGCCCGAAGGAACGCCTTCTTCGGCGCCGCGCGAACATCGCAGTGGAAAGTGAGGACATCGCGCGCCGAAATGGGCGCAGAGAGGTGCGGAGGCACAATCGAGCCTGCAATGTAGAAACCTCATTCAGTACACGCACGTGAAAATGAATCGCCACAAATGGTCACCCGCGAGCACATGCATACGCACAGAGGCACATGCACAGGCACACGCACACGCACACACGGAACACTCTCACTCCTTCATGCTCCCCCTTCCCGCACTCTCCGCTCTCAGCGTCCGCTTTCACGGCCACAACGCTCACCCTTTGGCGCGTCGGCAAGCAGCGCGCCCACAACAGCTGCACTCGGGTCCTGCCCAATCAGCCGCAGAATGGCGTCCACCTCCGACACGTCATTCCCACACGTCACAGCAATCGCGTCGCCAGGCTCAGGTACCGCCGACAGCGCATCCCCGCCTGCGACACCGCCGTTCGCCCGCGCCGTTCCCTCCCCTTCGTCCCCTTCACTAATGTCCGTCACAACGCACCGCGCCTCAATTCTAAGCTCAAGCGTCGTCCGCGCCGCATCCGCAGCAGTGAGCCGCCTCGCCGCGACGAGTTCGGCAGGCACAAAACCCGGCCGAGAGAGGCCCCAACCGTCGTCCCGCACGGGCACACTCTCCATTGCGCACGCATTCAGCTGAAGGAACGCCACGGGCAGCCGTGGAAGGCCAGCAGGTAGAGCCGCTTGTGCTGCTGGCACTGCTGCGGCCGGCGTCGGGGATGCGATGGTGAGGCGCGCGAGATCGTTTGTAGGGTCCGTTACTTCAAGAACGGTCTTCGCTGGGACGGCGTCCATAGCAGCAGGGGCCGCGGAGGGGACGGCGGAAGAGGGAGAGAGTGCGGGCGCGGGCGCCGCTGTGCCTTGCGCGTATGCTTTCGACACGGCAGCTGCGAGTGCGTCCCACAGCCCGGCAATCCACGGCTCAACCACCTTCTCGAGCCTGGCCAAAGGAGAGAGAATCAGAAAGGACTCGTCCACGCTGTCGAGTCCATGCCGCATATGCATGTCGCCAGTAGACGTGCATGCATAGCGCAATTGAAGCACACGGGGACGTACATTGGTTCACATCCGGCGAAAGTGAATGTAAATATGAGAGAGAGGCACACATTACACACGCGTGCTCGCACTCACCCGACGGCGTCGTCGGCCTTCCCCAACGCGTAGAACGGAGTGGCACCGAGCTCTTGCATCCTCTTGTCCAAATTACGTCCCATGGCGCAGAAATTGGTGAAATTTGTGTCGCCGAGTCCTGCGATGCCCACAGTAAGCACGTGCACTGACACGCACAGCGAAACCATGCACACGCAAAAGACGCAGAGCCGCAGAATGTGCACTGTGAGCATACTGCTCCTCCACTCGCACGCGCGCACGCACATACACGCAGCATGCCGTGGCATCATTATACCCACCCAACACAGTGTACGAAACATTCTTTAGATAATCGGCCGCGTGCGTCTTGCGCTTCAGAAACCGCCAGAAGGACGCCGTGTTGTCCGGGGGATCGCCGTCAAAGTGCGTAGCAACGACAAACACAACGACGCGCTCGTCGGCGAGGGTGAACTGGCAAGCGTAACATAAGAACTGGCATGCCATCACGTACACACACCCCCGTGCGCAGCTTGAGCGACACCAGCAGAACTTGCATTTTATGAATGCATCCCAAAGACATCAACTACGCAAGCCAGACCAACAGCGCAGATCAAACACAGCTGAAGACACGCACACACAGCCGCGCACCTCTGTGTTGAACTTGTCGACGCAGCAGAGCGCCGTTGCGTATCCCTTGTCCGCCGCAATGGCGGAAAGGTCCGTTGCTATGGACTCTGCATTGCCCGTTTGCGAGCCATAGAGGAAGAGGACGCGCCCCAGCGGCGTCGTGGGCACCATTTCCTCGAGAGCAAACGCGGTCTTTGGTCAAATGCAGCTGTGAAAGAGAAGGGTTGTGAGTTCAAAGTGCCGTCGGGGAAGAGGGAGGTTGGGACTCATCCTGAGGGTAACAGCACGTGTGCTTGCGTCAGAGGCCACAGTAACGTGCACCCCGGATGTAAGTGCGCGGGTCATTCTCAGCTGAGAGTGGCCAACCAATCGCAGCCGTCGGTGCTCCACTTGGTGGATGCGTGTGCATTCACTTTTACACGCACACGCACGCACACACACACACACACACACGCACACACACACACACACACACACACACGCACACACACACACACACACACACACACACACACACACACACACACACACACACACACACACACACACACACACACACACACACACACACACACACACACACACACACACACACACGCACACACACACACACACACACACACACACACAGAGAGAGAGAGAGAAGACCTTCGCGCATGCTTCAAGATAGCTGCAAGAACGCTCGTCGAGTTGTTTGCACACAGGCGCAGCCATGGTGGAGGGACACGCGCCGCGTGCCGTTACGTGCACGGCGCCCGTCAACATCGCCGTAATCAAGTATTGTGAGTGGCTGCTTACACGCCCTGTTTCAGTCTTCAGAGACTTGGCACTTTGTGTATGTTTTGGTTGCCTGCATTGACACATGGCGCGCTCGTAATGTGGCGCATCACACACAGGGGGCAAGCGCGATGAGGAGCTCATTCTGCCTGTGAATTCGTCGCTGAGCGCAACGCTGAGCACGGAACAGCTCAAGACGACGACGACGGTCATGGCAAGCCGCTCGTTTGCGGCCGACCGCATCTGGCTCAACGGAAAGTGGGCGGCACTCCCTCAACATTGCAGTCGATCGCATGTGTTGAGCGTTGCCGCCGTAAGGGCGCTTTTCACATCGACAGCCGCTCTTCATGTGAACTTCTCTCTGTACGACTGTGCCGTGTGTCCCCTTGACTGATATGTTCGACTCGGTAGGGAGGAGGACATCAACAACCCGCGCCTCGTCAACTGTCTCCGCGAAATCCGCCGCCGCGCTAAGTCGCTCGGCACTGCGCCTGACCTCGACGACTCCGCTCGCGTGCACATTTGCTCCGTGAACAACTTCCCCACGGCCGCCGGGCTTGCATCGTCTGCGGCGGGATATGCGTGCCTCGTGTATGCACTCGCGCGGCTGTACGGCGTCGCTGACAAGACGGACATCTCGGCCCTTGCGCGGTGTGTGCGCGGCGAGAAGAGCGAGCTTTTTGCAATGATTCTGAGATTATAACGCGCATTCCGTTCGTCGTGTCTCTACATGTCGTGTGTCTCACTCGGGTTTTCTGTGTCTGCGCGCAGAGTTGGGTCGGGCAGTGCTTGCCGCAGTGTGTACGGCGGGTTCGTCAAGTGGGAAATGGGCGTGCGCGACGACGGCGAGGACAGCATTGCGGTGCAGGTGGGTTATTGTTCCTTGTCGTCACGCCATGTGTGTCTGTGACTGTCTGTGTGTGTGGCGATGTCTTGTGTGGTCGCCGTACCGCTGCGTCTTGCTATGCGGTGTGGCCCCTGTGTGTCTGCTTGTTGTCACGTCATGTGTGTGTGTCTGTGTGTCTGTGTGTGTGTCTGTGTCTGTGTGTGTGTGGCGATTGTCGTGTGCTCGCTGTACGCTGCGTCTTCTATGCGGTGTGGCGCGCGTGTGTCTGTGTCTCTGTGTGGTCGATGAGTAGCTGGCGCCTGTTGGTGCTTGCAATGCCTAACCAATGCGCGCGATGTCCAGGTGGTGGACGAGCGCCATTGGCCCGAGATGGAAATTCTCGTCGCCGTGGTGGGTGACTTCGTGTGTCTGCGGTACTGACGATGTGTCACGGAAGCTGCAGCGAATTGTGCGTGCGTGTGTGTGTGTGTGTGTGTGTGTGTGCGTGTGTGTGTGTGTGTGTGTGTGTGTGTGTCTGTCTGTGTGTGTGTGTGTGTGTGTGTGTGTTGCGTGTACGATGTCGGTGTGTGTACTTATATTTTGCGCGTGTCGCCGTAATTTTTCAGTGTTTGCGCGTGCGCTCATCGCACTCATTTTGCGTTGCAGGTGAGCGACCACAAGAAGATCACGAGCAGCACATCGGGCATGCAGACGAGCGTCGAGACAAGCGAGCTCCTCAAGGTGCGCCTCCACTCTGATTGCGTTGTACGCCATTGACACTCGCACCCGTGCGCGCACACTGACGTGGAGTGGGGATTTGCCATGGTGTGCGTGGATATGCCATGTGTGTATGTGTGCTTGTGCGCATACGGCTGACCCCGTACTGTTGTTTGTCTGCAGCACCGCGCTGCTCACGTGGTCCCCCGGCGCATGCAAGAGATGGAGGACGCCATTCGCAGGAGGGACTTTGAGTCGTTCGGCCGCATCACAATGCAGGTGCGCAACTCGCCGTATACGGCTCTCATTGCGACAGCGCGTTGCCCTTTCTCTCTTGCAAATTATCTTCCATTGGTTCGCTTGCCGCCATTGCGAACGTTGTTGCTTGTGTTGTCCGGTAATCCCCCTGCCGTGCGTACGATCATGCTTCTCTTCTGCCGGCGCCTCTCCCATGCTCCATCAGCACGTGTAGCTAATCGTCATGCATTGTGTGCCCCTTGGGAATGCGAGCGCAGGACAGCAACCAGTTCCACGCCGTGTGTCTGGACACGTACCCGCCGATCTTTTACATGAACGACGTCTCGCGCACAATCGTCTACATCATCACGCGTTACAACGCCTACTACAAGTGTGTCAAGGTGCGCCTTGCGGTGGCATGGATTGGCAGCCGCGTATTGATGTGCGACAAGAGTGTCTTCGTGTGGTGTGCGATACGGCGCTTTGCCACGGCCTATGCGTGTGTTTGATGTGCGCCGGTGTCTTCGCGCGTTTGGTGTTAGAGTGCTCTGTGGTTGAGTGTATCTGGTTTTGCTCACGAACCCTCTCGCCATTATTCCCGCTCACTCGTGCTCGCACTCGCTAGGCTGCCTACACGTTCGACGCCGGCCCAAACGCCGTGATATACCTTCTTAGGGAAAACGTGCCTGAAGTGCTCGCCCTCTTGAGGCACTTTTTGCCCCCGTCGGACCCAAATTGGTGGGTGGCGCCTTCGGCGGTAGTTCTCCTGCTATTCTGCCGTGTTCTTTGCCCGCTGCACACAGCTGCACACGCATGTTCTTCTCCGTTCTCACGTTTATTCCGTTCCGAGACCGAACAGTCATCATTGCAATTCTTGTTGACATTTGCCACCTTTTCGCAGCGCATTCTACAAGGGGCTTCTCGGCGCCCACGCGTGCGATGCGCCCCTCTCGAAGGAGCTCCTCGCCGCCATCAACATGCCCACGCACACGGACGGCCTCAAGTACATTCTCCACACAAAGGTGCGTTTTGCTCGCTCCGTATCTATGCCGTGCTTGTGCCCGTTGGGCGTGCGTCTTTGTGCGTGCGTGTGTCCGTTTATGTGTACCCTGACAGTGGCTGTGCTCTATTCGCAGGTGGGAGAGGGCCCCAAGGACGTCACTGGGACGTGTCCTTCGCTGCTGGACGCGCACGGAAATCCCGTCGCAAGCGCGTGAAGGAGCCCATTCGTTCGCACTAAAAAACAATGAGAAGAATGTGTGTGTGTGTGTGTGTGTGTGTGTAAGTGTGTGCGTTGGGGGGG
>CALSCQ010002774.1:0-10983 GCA_943704525.1 Pigoraptor vietnamica | reverse complement strand
CACCCCCCCCCCCCCCCCCCCCGGGGCCGAAAAAAAAAAAAACAACACACACACACACACACACACACACACACACGCAGTCTGTTTAGCTGATTGGTTTGCTTGACTTTGAACACGATACCCACCCAACGCTCCACATGTCGACCTCCTTGCTGTAGCGGTTCTCCCCGAGAATGAGCTCCGGCGGGCGATACCACAGCGTGATGACGTTGTTCGTGTAGTCGCGCGATTCCTCGCTGCAAAAGCGCGCGAGTCCAAAGTCCGCAATCTGAAGGCGCCCGGCATTGTCGACGAGTAGATTCGAGCCCTGTCACGTCACAAACACAATCAGCAGGCGACCCAGTGTTGCTACAACACAACCCCGTGCGCGACAGCACATGCACGTCAACTTGCATCGGCTGTGTTTTTTTTTTTGTTTGCCGCGCCGCTTGCGAAGCGTGATACGCAATTTTCCCACCTTGATGTCGCGGTGCATGAAGCTCTGGTCGTGGCAGTACGCGAGGCCTTCCAGCAGCTGCCGCGTGAGCGATCGAATCTGGTGGACGTTGAGGTTGACCGTCCCTTGCTCCTGGAAAAGGCCCGAAATGTCGTGGTCCATGTAGTCGAGCACGAGGTAGATCGAGTTCTTGCCTCCGCCAAAGTTTGCGAGCGACGCGTCCTCGGTCACAATCTCGCGCAGCCGCACAATGTTCGGGTGCTGCAGTCGGCCGAGGATCTTGATTTCGCGCACGGCCGTGATCGGGAAGCCCTCCTTCTCGCTGTCCATCCGCACCTGCTTGAGCGCAACGACGTTCCCCGTCGCCTTCTCCTGCCCCTTGAACACCTTGCCGTACGTCCCCTCCCCAATCTGCTTCTCAATGTTGTACAGGCTCACAGAGCGGCTCCCAAAGCACTCCTGCGCGCGATCCCGGCACGCGCCGTCCAATCCCCGTTGTTGTTGTTGCTGCGGCTGCTTTTGCGGAGGCTGCTTTTGCGGAGGCGGCTGCTGCTGCTGCTGCGACGACGGCGGCAGCGGGCGCGCACTTGGCGGGGCGACGGGTGTAGAGTGGGGATACTGACCGGTGTGCGACGGAGCGTGCTGACCGTTGTGTGCCGGATGCTGAACTTGCGACTGAGGATGCTGATAAGCACTCGCCGGCACCGGTCCCGCAGAGTACGATCGCGACGCCATGTGCGGCGCGGGCGGTGGCGCACTGTGTCCAACACCTTGCGGCGGAAGAGGGGGCTGAAACGGGTGCGCCTGTTGATGGTGTTGCGGCTGCTGGTGTGGCGGCGGGGCGCGCGCATGCCGCTGGTCAGCATAGTGCGGCTGTCGCCACGGCGGCGGAGGGCCGCGCGGCCGGTGCGGGCCGGACGGCGCAAATCCAGGACCACGGGACGGGCCATGGCCGCCGACAGGGGCGCCGTGAGGTACGTGCGGCGACGGGGGAGCATGAGGCGGGGCATGGGGCGCGTGGGGCCCGTTAAGCCCGTGCGCGCGCAACGGGAACGGCGCTCCGGGAAGCATGGAATGCGAGGGCGGGGGTCCCTGCGGCTGGAAGCGGGGCTGCAGAATCTCCTGTGGATGGGTCGGATGCCAGTCCATCTGATCGTCCGCGCCGTTGTCGTTCGCAGGCGGAGGAGGTGGAGGCGGCGCTGCGGGAAGCGGCGGCGGCGGCGCGGAAGGGGTAGCAGCGGCGCTTGGTAACGGGGGTTCGCTGTCGCCGTTCGAATGAGTGCTCCGACGGTTGTCACTCTGAGCGGGTGGCTGCGTCGACCCCTTCGAAGCCACTTTCGAGTTGGGCACGGGCTGCGGCTGTTTCGGCCGCACGTCCTCAACACGACTTCGGAGTGGGCTTGGGCTGCGCCGCCGCGGAGACAAACTGCGACGCGACGGACTTCGCTGAAGGCGACGAGGCGATGGGCTTCGGCGCACGCGGTTCGGGCTACGACTCGCGTGTTGGTGACGGTGATGATGGCGATCCCTGCTCCTGCTGCGACTACGGCGACGATTCCTACTGCGACTGCGACTGCGGCTTCGACTGCGCCGTCGCTCGCTCTGGGAATGCCGGCGTGTCCTCTCGTCTCGACCCGGCGAGTGGCTGCGCATCCTCGCCGATCACGCAATCATCGTACGACGCAGAAGCCGGAGGCACGTTCGGCCTCTCCGAACTCCGACAACGCGATCGAGTGAAACGAAAGGAAGCCCAAGTGGCGACCAAAAAAAGAGAAGGACAAACAAAAGGATGACGTACGACGATAACGTCAATGCGCGCACAAAAAACCCAACGTCGCTCGTAATCCGCTTGCGTGGATACGCTCAGAGTAGCCTAAAGAGCGAAGGCAGGGTGATATGGAAGGTGGATGGTGGGTGGATGTGCGCAGATGGCTTGAAGAAGAGCGCGGATGCCGCGGTAACGGAGAGACCATCCGACAAATTCTGTAAGGGCGCGAAGTGCCCGACGAAATTCACGTGATATCACGTGATAGATGTCAGCACTTTTCCGCCATTTCCCGACACGTGGAGCCGAAGCGCAGATAGGCAGTGTGTGGCCTTCACTGGCAGAAGGCATTCGTTCTCATGGCGGATCTCGGGTTGGAGGACGGCGGCGATGGGCACTTTGGGGGGCACGGGCACTGGCATTCTGAAAACGAGTGGCGGCAACTGAAGGATGCGCACACGAAGGTGGAGGACAGGAGTGTGTGTGTGCCCCAGCGCAGCAGAAATGTGTGCGCGTGAGTGCCGTTGTTATTTTGTGTTGCATATGGAGACATTGCTGGTTGTACTTTAGTGCTGCTTATGGAGAAATGCGGGCTAGATCTCAACTATTCCCTCCATAATCGGCAGGCTGGGTATAGAGAAGGCGTGGCGAGTGGGCGCGAAAAGAGCCTGCAGACCGGCTTTGATCAGGGATATGCCGAGGGCGCGCGTGTCGGGCTTGCGTGGGGTCGACTACGAGGTGTCTTGAGGTGCGTCACATTGATTTCTCGAGTCCATAGTGACCGTATTACTCAAAATTCCCATCTATAACAGCACTATCAAATGCCGTGGCGAGACTGTAGCCCTGCGAGATCCAGCGCAACGGCCACGATTTCTCGCTGCGGTTGAGTCGCTCTTGGCGGATGTAGTGAAGTTGGACGACATTGGGGATCACATTCCGGCCGCATCTTCACCTACCGATTGTGGGGAGGGCTCTGGTTGCTGCGGTGGCGGCGATTGCGCATCGTCCGACTCTCGTAGAACGTGCAGTGCAGAGGACGAACAGCGACCCAACGCCTTGGACGCGTTGCGCGCAAGGGCGCATGCACTCCTTGCGGAGCATCTAGTGCTCGACGCGGAGCGAATTGCTGCCCTGTTTGGGAATTAAAGTTTTCCCTCGGAAACACAACACACCTCTCGTCCTAGACCTAGGACGACATTTATACACTGAGCATTGGCCATTTCAAAATGGCCAAACGAATCGGAATTTACTCTCATTTCCTGGCCTTCATCTTCTGGCGCGCGGCCTTCCCCGGACGTTTTGCCTTGCCGCCCTTCGCGCCTGGCCTGCCACCCGGCTTGCCCCCCGCCTTGTGCGGCCGCCCTGCGCCCTGCTCGCGCTACGTCAGCCTCGTATTCATCCACCGCAACATCGCACGAGCACACAGGCGCACAAGCACACAGGCGCACTCGCACACATACATACGCGTGCACGCACATTCAAACACACGCACGTACACAAGCAGATGCACAAACCTGGAAGCCCTTGGGCAGCTGCTTATTCCTAAACGGGTTGAAGCCACTGTCATCGGCGGCGCTTTCTGCCGTGTTACTCTTGGCGTGCTTCTTGCTGCCACCAAAACCGTACTTCTTATCCTTGCGAGCGCGCTTTGCATTCCTATAACGTCGACGCACAAACACAGTTAGCCAATTGTGCGCACGCACCATTCTAGCACGCGTGCACACACGCAAGCAACATGCTGTTGCTAGACAGCGCAGACGACGACTGAAAACGGACCTTTGCTCCGGCGCATCCGACGCCTTGCGCTTTCGACCGCCTCCCTCCTCATCCACACCCACACCAAAGTCATCGCCGCCGTCAAGGAATTCCGGCTTGCTGTCCTTGGTCCGATCTGCCCACGCGCCACGAACACGTTAAGCGATTGCCCACCGCGCACACACGCACGAGTGAAGGCCACTAGGTGCCCTTTCTCGAAACCCAAAACTCTATCGCAATCACGCACACGCACACACACACACACACCGCCCACACCGCACCCACGCACACGCATTCTAGGACGCCACTTCCACGCACCCTTTCGGAACTTCTTGATTGCCTCCATGTCGTCGCGCTTCTGCTTGGCGCGGTCCTCGAGCACCTTCGTCTGAACCTTCTTGCCGAACTTCTTGAGCTCGCGCTGCTTCTTCGCCTCGAGCGACTTTTCGATCGATTCCTTCTGCGTCGCGAGCTTCTCCCGCACCTGCGAATCGACAACTTTGCTTAGCATCTCGTGCACACAACGCAACACACACAGAGGCGCCCAAGTCGATCAATAGTGTCCGCAGATAGAACACATGCCTTTTTCATGTGCTCGTCAGTCTTGAGCATCTCGGCGAAATAGTCGTCCGGGCGCTTGAATGGGACGCCGGCCGCGTCGAGACGAATGCGCGCCTCCTTCACGGCCGCAAGCGCCTGCTCATAACTGCGCGTGCAGGGGCAATACAGGCATCAATGACCCATGCAACGTATAATAGACCAAAGCGGACAACGACAACGGTGGCCATTTCACCCACAACGCCATCTCGCGCTTGAAGTCGTCGTTGACATTCTCAATTACGATCGGCGCCGCCGACGTAATGTCCAGCTTTTCGACCCACGGAAACTCCTTCGGATCCTCAGGCAGCTTAATCTCATCCAACTTTGCCTGCAACGCGACCTACACACCCGAACGAATACTCGATCAGAGACATGCAAAAACCAACCATTCGTCCTCAAACTCCAATGCAACGCCGGAGTAAATCATATGAGAAATTAAGCCCCACCCACCTTGTCATTGATTTTTTGCCTCTTCGGTGCGTCCGGCGCATCCATGCTCAGCAACCCCGACGCCACGGCTTGGCGGACCTCCTCGTCCTCAGAGTTCCACGACCCGTCCGACTCTTCAGACTCGTCGGGTCGCGACAACACGACCAGCTCCTTGCCGGCCTTCTGCGCCACGGCCTTCGCCGCGCCATTCCCAGCAGCCCGCTTGGGGGCCGCCTTGGGAGCCATTCTCAATAGAGTGTAAAAGACTTGCCAAGGAAAGATTAGCTTTCGAGGTGTTCCACTTGACCTACCAGCACGTGTTGGCACTTTGGACAGGCAAATTTCCGCCGAGATTTCGGAAATAATTTACCGAGTACTCGGCGCGAAAATTACGAATTGGATTGTTTCGTCAGCCGAGACTATTTATTTGAGATTGGGTCGAAAAGTGGTAAAATTCTGCGTGGAGAATTCGGATGTTATAAATAGAATTTGTAGGACGTGTGTTTACCCTGCAAACTCCACACACACACACACACTCTCGCACACACAGACGACAGTGCTTATTTTTCTTTTGAAAGAGGACCGTGAGTGCGTGTGCATGGTACCGTATACGTTGCGTTTAATATCGCCTGCGAGACAGTGGTTTTCCTCGTGTTTTCCCGCGCGTGTTCCCTCGGCTGTTACGACCGGCCACGCGTGCACCTGCGGCGCGAAACGCGCACGCACACACAGCAACGATGGGGTCCGTCGCCGAATGGCTTACGGGCCTCAAGCTCGAGAAGTACATCGACAATTTCACGAGCAATGGGTTTGACGACATGGACGTCGTGGCTTCAATGACGCCCGAGGATCTCGACACGATCGGCATCACGCTCGCCGGTCACAAGAAGAAGCTCGTCCTCAGCATCCAGAAGCTGGCAGAAAGCGCGCCTGCCCCCGCAGCTGCTGCCCCTGCTCCCACTCCTGCTCCCACTCCTGCTCCCACTCCTGCTCCCACTCCTGCTCCCGCTCCCGCTGCCCCCGCGCCGGCGCCCGAGCCCGTCCCAGAGCCTGTTCCGGAACCTGTCGCTGCCCCAGCGCCGGCGCCCGTTGAGGAGCCGCCTGCTGCCGCACCCGTCCCGCGCCCAGCCCCTGCAGGCCCCGCCAAAGACCGCCCGCTGTCGCTGTCGGACGTGCTTGCGGGGTTTGATGCGTCGGCGGCGCAGGCGGCGGCGGAGGAAGCCGCGGAGCTCGAAGCGGCGCCAGAGCCGAGCGCAGCTGCGGCCGGCGCGGGAGACTCGAAGATTGACACGATGCTGGATGACTTCATGGGCGAGCTCGACGACTTCAACTTGGTGCGTGCGTGCGTCTCTCTCTTCGTTGCGCCTGCAAATTGACCTTGATTCACAACTAATTGCTGAACCACACCGACTACCTTCCACCCACAGGATGACCTTGACAGCCTCATGTCGTCCGCTGCGAAGACGGCCGAGGCGGAAGAGCCCCGCAAAGGTCCGAAAGTGGTTTCTGCGCCAGCGCCCAAAGTGGAGGTCCCCGCCCCTTCGCGCGCGGCTGCCCCTGCGCCGGCCCCGGCGCCCGCTCCTGCGCCCGCACCCGTGCCGGAGCCCGTCGCGGCGCCGGAGGTGAGCGCCGATTTTGACGATCTCGACGCGCTCATCAACCAGATTTCCATCCCTGTGGCCGACTTCTCGGACATTCTGGCGGCGTCTGAGCCTTCGGCGTCCGGCACGGCCGCGTCGTCGTCGCCGCCCGCTGAGGCTGCGGAAGAGGCGCCCGCCATTTCGGCTTCGTCGATATCCGTGGACAATCTCGTGCTGGATCTCGCTGCGTTTGAGACGGAGACGAACTTTATCATGTTCACCGGTTCCGAGCCCCTCCTCGAAAAGGACGCGGACGCTCCCGAGCCCGCGGCAGATGAGAGTGCATCGCAGCCGGCGGACGCGCTGCTCCCACCGCCGTCGTTTGAGGACCTCGCCAAGAACCGCATGAGCGTCCTCCTCAGCCGGTCGACAGAGGTCGATCTCGATGCATTGCTTGATGACCTCGACGCGCTGTCGGTGCCGGGCGAGAAGCTCAAGCCGGCGGCGCCGGTAGCTGCGCCTGTTGCTGCGCCCTCGCATGCGCCCGCGGCCGCGCTCGCACCCCCGTCTGCGCCAGGCGCGCAGTCGCAGGCGGCGCTGAAGAACGAAATTTCGACGTACGATCACCGGCGACCGACGGCGGAGCTGAACGAGGAGGAGAAGCAGCGTCGCAAGGAGGAGAAGATCAAGATTGCGATGGCGAAGATGGCCGAGGCGAGCGTGAAGAAGCTCGTCGTCAAGATTTACAACGAGGACAGCACAAGCAAGATGCTGCCGATCGACTCTACGATGACGGCGTTTGACGTGGCGCTGATGGCGGTCGCGAAGAACGGCATGGAGGGCGGTCCCAACTGGGGCCTCGTGGAGCTGAACGTCGAGCTGGGTTTGCAGCGGACGCTCGAGGACCACGAGAATGTGGTTGACTGCAACACGACTTGGGGCATGGTGAGTGTTGCGGCCTTGCTAGCGGTATGCGTTGTGTTTGTGCACGTGGGGCGACGGTGTGTTGTTGTGTGTTGGTATGCTGACACGTGCCTTTCGCCACGTCGCCCCTCGCGCGATCGCAGGACACGAACTGGAAGTGGGTGCTGAAGAACTTCCCCAACAAGTACTCGCTGACATTCCCGCTCAACCGGTGGGAGGAAATTCCGCCACCGGAGCTCGAGAGCAACGTGAACGTGCGCGCGCCCAAGCAGAAGGACTGGAAGAAGAAGCCGATTACGCTCAAGGCCGGTGGCGTCTACAACTCCGGCAAGAAGGTCGGTGGATTTAGTCCCCTTCACCCTCCTCTCCTCCAACAGAAAAAAAAAAAAAACACGGACGCAACCAAGCACATGGGCACCACACTCACATGCACGGACGGTCACAACCGCCACAAACAATACCCCCGGACGCGGGGAATGCGCAATTTTTCGCGACTTCGCCGCGTGATTCGTTCTGATGTTTGCTGTGGTGGCTATTATTGTAGGAGAAGGAGCGCACGGCGCTGGCGCTCTTCACGGACTACGAGCCCTATCTGTGCGACTCGCGAAAAGTGCCCAAGGCGCCGACGACGTTCTGCGTGTGCCTGAAGGCCAAGGCACGCGGGGCGACTTTCGAGGACTCCATCTTTATCTGCTTCGACTCTGAGCGAGATCGCATTCAATGGATTACGGTCACGAGGGCCGTGAAGGTGTGTGTGCATGCGTGCGTGCTCAACGACAATTTTGTTGTTCGCGGCCTTTCTGTTGTCACAGCATCGAATCTTCCGTGGGAAGGGCGATGCGGCATTTATTTCTCATGCGTGGTTTGTGTGCGCAGTGTGGGCGAATGATCAAGGCCAACATGGACAAGGCGCGCTCGATGGTCTTTGAGAAGCCTCGCCGCCAGTCGCATTCGGAAGTGAAGGTGGGTTCGCATGCACCACCTTGCCGCCGCCACCTCCTTTCGGCTATTGTACACGCACGAGGATTAAATGCTCCTCCGCACGCGCACGTACTCACCCTCTCACAACTGCGCAGCCGGAGGAAGCGCCCGTCGAGCCTGCCAAGCCCGTCCCTCTGTCGAAGACGATCCCGAAGGCCCCTCCCATTCGTAACCAGGTGCTCCCGCCGGTCCCCGCCCCCGCGGCACCCGAGGCAGACGCCTCCGACGACGCCCAAGCTCCCTCTGCCCCTGCCCCAGCGCCCGCCATCAAGGCGCCACCGACAATCAAGCCGCCGCAGCTGCCGCCCGTGCCTAAGCCCAACATCCCCCTGCCGACGCCACCCGTCGCAGTCCCTCCGGTTGTGGGTGCTCCTTCGCCCGTAGTGGCTGCCCCACCGCCCGTTGTGGGTGCGCCTCCGCCCGTTGTGGGTGCGCCTCCCGTCGTTGGGGCGCCTCCCAAAATCCCGCAGATTCCGCCCGCAGTGCCGCCTCAGGTCGCCGCTGTGCCTCCAGCTACCCCGCCGAAGGGGCCGCCCACACTCCCCCCACGCTCGACACCCACCATGGCACCTGCGCCTGCGCCTGTCGCACCGTCTGCGCTGCCGCCGAAGCCCGCCGCCGCGCCGCCCGCCGAGCCCGCACCGGTACCCGTGCCCAAGCCGGTGAAGCCGGCCATGCAGGCGCCCCCGGTGCCCGTGCCCGTCGCCGCGCAGGAGGACTTGCCACCCCCGAAGCCAGCCATGGCAGCACCCCAGGCCCCTCAGCGCATGGATGGCGGTGCCGCTCCCCCAAAGCCGGCGATGGCCGCGCCCACGCCCCCGAAGCCCGCTATGGCCGCGCCGCCAGTACCAGGGCAGGGATCGCCGCAGCCGCGCCACGCACCGGGCGAGGCTCAAGTTGCCAAGCCACCGCGGCCTGGATCAGTGGTGAGTGTGCCCATGTGCGTGCTTCCCAAATATCCCGACAATCCATTGCAGAAAATCAGTCACGCAAATGTATGCGAGATGCGCTCTGAAGTCCATCCCCTGTATAGGCCGGCCCACCCAAGCCTGCACTCCCGACGACCGCCCCTGCGCAGCCGCCCGCCGCCGCGGCGCCTGCACCGGTACCCGGACAACCTCCGAAGCCCGCGAAGCCACCCATTCCGGGCGGTGGGGCGCCGATGCCCGCGCCTGCAGCCCCTGCTGCCGCACCGGCAGAGGCAGCAGCGCCGCCGCCGAAGAAGGTCGGTGTCGCTGGTTTTTGTGCATCTTCTGAAGGGCTCCCTGTACATCGCTGCGTGCGTGCTCACTTGCCCTGTCCATGTCGTACAATCCGCAGCCGCTGCCTCCTGGCGTTGGGCCACAGCCGATGGTGCCTATGTTCCCCGGTGGTGCGCCGCCGCGCCTCAAGCCACGCGCAGCAACGGAAGGCTCAGAGGAGGGCGCCGCGCCCGCGGGCGGAGAGGAGGGAGCTGGCGGGTTCTCTCTCATGGGACAGGCTGCGCCCGTGTTGCAGCGCCGTCAGTCTGGGACGGCCAATGAGGAGCAGGTATGTCGTGTGTGTGTGTGTGTGTGTGTGTGTGTGTGTGTGTGTGTGTGTGTGTGTGTGTGTGTGTGTGCGTGCAGCTTCCGCTTCCGTTCCGCGACCTGACATCAGTCATTGCGCTGCGTAGGGTTATATCGCATGGCTCAACGGGAAGTTGTCGGCCGCCGGACTCGCCGCCGTGAGCGACATCGCGCAGAGCATTCAGAACGGGGTCGTGCTCATCGAGGCACTGCAGGTGAGATGCCAATTGCGACATTGAGCCATTGTCTTGCTATCTCGTTGCGATCGCACACATCCCTGACACCCGTCCCGTTACCAGGCCATCACATCGCAAGCGCCGCCCAAGTACCACAAAAAGCCCTCGTTCAAGATGCACCACATTGACAACTGGAACACGATCCTCAAGTTTGCCGACTCTGTTGGCGTGCCGACGAAGGAGCTTGACGCCGAGGGTGCGTGATGCACAATGGCGCTTTATATGGTGGCCGATTGCTGTAGTTCTGGTCTTTTCATTGAGTGCACAGGCAAGCGTTGTTGTTGCTGTTGGAACGCTGTTGCTGTCGGTTTATGACTCACGCGACGGTATTGCCGCGCAGAGCTGTGCAATCTCAACCGGCGCGAAGTGCTCAAACTGTTTGCTGTGCTTACGCAAAAGTTCCCCTGAGCTCTGCGAGAGCACACGACGAAGGGTACGACGAAGCGTCCCGCCCTCAAAAAGAGACAGCAACATAATACAAAACACGAAAGTTTGCCTTGTACTGGCGGGATATCACGCAACGAACACCTGTGAGCCCTTGGTAAGTATGACCACTGAGCAATGTTACCCCTCACACGACATCGTGCAGAATGATGTGAGAAGAGTGCGCCTAGTCAATTCATACTCAAGCGTGAATAAGTAGACACGGTTTGGTGCGATAAGCAGCTGCCATGTGGAGTCCGGCACCTTCTGTGTCCAGTGGCTACAATGTCAAACGACCCCCCCCCCC
>CALSCQ010002773.1:29509-63216 GCA_943704525.1 Pigoraptor vietnamica | reverse complement strand
CTCAATCCACCAGATCATTTTTCTCTGTGGACGCTGCCCGGAGGCGTCCTTGCAAGAGAGACGCACGGACTAGTCAACAAGGGGGGTTCTTGAGAGTCCATACTTTGGCTCGCTAGGGGAACGACGCTGAATCTTCAAGAGTCAAGACATAGTAACGTGGATTTGGGGACGCACCTCCGTCTGGAAGCACGAGTGGAGGTTGGTGAGGAAGGGGTGCTTGTTGGCGATCTGGAGGACGCGCTTCTCCGTCTTGGTGCAGTCCACGTCGTCGTCCTGCACGCACGTGACACGGGCAGAGCGTGAGCAAACAATGCACAAATGGCCTGAGAGCAACTGACACAGCGTGCCCTGTGTGTCCGTCCTTCGCTATTAGAAGCGAGAAACAGAACGGCAAGTGACGCACCTGGAGAATGACGTCCTTCTTGAGCACCTTGATGGCAAACACCTCGTCGCTGCCCTTGCGCTCCGCAAGCATCACCTGTGCGATGTCACGTAAGCGCCGGTTGAAATGCCGGAGAGAGAGGCACATTTTTGTCACAACAGAGAAAATGTAACCCACGCGGCACTGCGCATGCGGCCTGTCTCAGGCGCGCGGGCGCGTGTGTGTATGCACATCGCAAATACATCGCCTAACTCCAATTGTGCAGATACTTAACGAACGGCGCTGAATGAAAATAGTATCAGCATGAGCCACGCAACCGAGAGCAGCACACGCACCTTGCCGAAGCTGCCCTTGCCGAGCACCTTGAGAAAGTTGAAGTCGGCCATCGAAAACTTCTTCGACGTCGACGGCTTCGGCTCCGAGGGCGACGGCGGCGCAACCAGAGGGATGCCCTCCGCGCGATGGAACGACGGCGTCTGCACGCGCGCATGCAACACGGCTCAACGAAGTGCGTTTGTATGGCACTGTGCCCATAACTAAGATGCACTTTCGCACAAGCCATGGCTACCCTACACAAACGAACACGTGGCGCACCTTCTTCTTCGTGGCGGCCGTGAGCGAGGCCGAGCTCGTTCCGAGCTTAGAGAGCTCCTCCGCGAGGATCTTCTCGTCAATGCCGCACAGGTTGGGCACGTTGTGCTTGCAGCGCTTGTGGACATTCATCTTGCACGCTACGACGCCGTGCGAATCCCATGTAAACACAGGGAAGGGAGAAGACGCCCGGTTCGATTGCGCATTCACACAGCATAGATACATGCTCACACAGGCAAAACAGTCGCTGTCCAAGCTCACACGCAGTCGCGACGCACAAAACGACCCCGGTTCGATTGCGCATCCCCACAGCGTGGATACATGCACGCACAGGAAAAAACAGCCCGTCCAAGCTCACGCGCAGTCGCGACGCACCTTCGCAGCGCATGCCCTGGCGGATAATGCCGTAGAGCAGCGAGCCGCAGTGGTCGCAGAAGGTCGGGCTCTTGTAATTGTAGACCTTGAAGCGGTGGGGAATGTTGAAGCCGAAGCGCGCCGACACCTCCTGTGCACGCACGCACGCAAGATCATGCGTGTGTTGATAAGCACATCTATCAAGCACAGAGATCCTCTACTTTCCGACAAAAGCAGGCGAAAGTTTCGTAAAATTCGCTGACGAGCGCACGCGAACTCACGTCGGCCTTTTCGGAGGACTCGGCCTCCTTGTCCTTCTTCTGGTGCGTGCACACCGAAATGACCTTGTCGTGGCACCGCTTGTGCACGACGAGCGCACACACTGCGTACATAAAACACACACGTCAACACGCAACAAGTCAGACCACATGGCTGCGAACAGTCCAAGAAACCCCTCAACCGCGACAGCCCAATCGTCCAAACCCACCTTGGCATTGGTATCCCTGCTTGCCGAGACCCCTAAAGAAAAAGAAACGAACACTCCAATTGTCAATGGCGTGCGCAAACCAAGCAAAAACAGCAATGAGGGCGTCGAACGTTGCTACTTAGATAACAAGGCGAAAGCGGCACTGGGCGCCGAAAACGCACCAGATAAAGTCGCCGCAGTGGGAGCAGAACGTGGGCTGGCGGAAGAAGCGCGCCATGAACTTGTGGCTGTTGACCTCGTGAATCTTGCGCTTGCGGATGGCACCGCGGCGCATCTGGAATGCGTCCGACTTCTCCTTGAAGCCTGCAACAAAGACGACAGGGGACTCTCAGCAACAAGGCAGCGACAGAGCGAGATATGTGTGCGATGGCAGCAGAACCGCGAACAAATGGCGGCATTTCGTCGACAAATTGCATAGACAAACGCCAAGTGGTGCGAGAGTGTGAGCAACAATGCGCACGCACCCTCTGTCTTGGCCTCGCGCGAAAACGCGAGCGCCACGTGAATCTTGCCCGCGGGCTCCAAATCGAACCACACATCGTTCTTGCCGCCCTCCGGGGGAAGGACGTCGCACAGATTCACCTGCACGTTCGCGATGAACGTGTCCGGCGGAAGCGACGTCTTGTGGAATATGATGATCTCGAGCGTCTTGGCGTGCTTGATGTTCGTCTTGTGCTCCTCGTTCCAGATGGGGCACAGCGTCTTCGACTTGGACGACGTCTCCGCCACGCCGACATCATCCACCTGAACGACCGCAAACGGGTCGATCGTCGCCAGCTTCATGCCGCCGGGGATGTCGCGAATCTGCAGCTCACTCGCCTCGAGCACCTTCACGGTGAAGGTGCCCGTGAACTGCGCGGGACCCGCCATCTTCCAACACCCAAGCCGCGGGCGCACGGCCACGCGAGGGCTTCGTTGTGATGCGTCGAAACGATTGAAAGAAGCGATTGCGCTCCACCTCGCAGTGTGATTCGAGTTTCGATCCACAATGTTTTTCCGCTGCAGAGAGCACACAGAAGGCGAAAACCCAAAAGAAACAAGTTGAGTGCGTGTGGCGCAAAAGATGGCGAGCCAAAAGCGGCACTTTTGTGCTGAAACGGCTGAAACGGCGTCCGCGAGTGCGGCAGGGTGAGGGGTGTGTGAGTGCGTGTGTGTGGCTGTTTGTGGTTGCGTCCATTTTATTTCAATTTTGTGGGACTTTCCATAGAAATCCCATACATTCGCAGCCACAACCGCCCAGTGCTGCGCCTGATATTGCCAAATACGTCATACGGACACTCCGAATTTCCTAATCGGATTTTTTATGTCCTAATAAGGCTATAACGCAAAAGTGTCACCAAATGTTACCGTCAACAGAAATGGAAAGGCTAATTTTTGGTTTGTCGTCACTGAAATGGCATCGTCATCATGACGACATCTTCGATGCAGCAGCAAAGCGAAAATGTTTCAAACTCGGCCGAGTCCTGGCAGTTTTGAAACGCCTTCACAAGCATATTTATACCAGCACTCTTTTTAGTCTCATGGGAATTGAATTGGGGAACTCGGTGACAGACTCCACCATGGCTTCCAACGCACGCGAAGGTGTGTGTGTGTGTGTGTGTGTGTGTGTGTGTGTGTGTGTGTGTGTGTGTGTGTGTGTGTGTCCATATGCGTGTGTGGATGCGCGTATGGTGTGAGTTTGATCCGGCCGTCGTTATGTCGCCACTTGCTCGTGACCTCGCTCTTGCGTTGCTGACTGTGCGCAACGCAGAGGCCATCGACAGCGAAGGCCACGGCGAAGTGGATGCACAGTCGTACTACATGCCACTGGGTCAGACAGTGGCTTCGCACGCGGATGATGATGAAGACGGCTCCGACTGGGAAGATGCCGACGTTGAAGACGTGAGTCGCAACTCCTTTTTTCGACGAATACTTATTCGATGTTCTCAATTTTTTAAGTTTGCCGCGCATATCTCGGCGCAGAGTGGTTCGCATGACGTGCATGAAGTGCCATTCGAGACCGATGCGGCCGCGGCATCAGCGCTGGCTGACGAACAGCGCCGGTTGCCACCCTTTATTCCCGATTTGCCGCCGCGGCCTACTGACGAGTTGGACGTGAATGTGTTGGACCCGAACGGGAGGCTCCCAAACGACATTGACCTCACTGACCGTGGGTATTTTCGATCGCAGTCTTGCAGTGCATGCAGACGGAGTGTGCATTGTGCTGTTGCCGGCTGGACTGGAACTGTGAATGTGTTGTGCCGTAATCTTTTTTTTTTTTCCTGATCTGATATTGCCCCAATGCCGTTCACGCAGAGAACGTGGAGACCATTAAGAAAGCGATGGCGGGTTTCAAGTTGCCAGCACCCGATTGGGCCAAGGCCATTCCCGAGCAGGAGGTGCGTGCTTTGTTTTCGTGCGCGCACATTGCATCCCCCGGAAGTCAATTCAATTCACACGTGACGTCAACGTGCCCTTGCAGTGGATGTCGAAACTCACAAGCCAAACAGGCGCCGCAAGTGACAACGGCAAGCCTTCTGCGCCCTTGAGGATAAACCGATGATGCTTCGTGAACCCCTTCCCATCTTCCCTGCATGCGCTCAGTGTTGGGGACTATGGGACGACGCTCCATTGTGTATTTGGCCTACAAATCGAACGCCGCGTCGTCGCCGACCGGTGGCTGCAATGTCATCAATCGCTCTATCGCCGCCGCACTCACAGCGCGCGCGAGGGACACTGTCGCGTCCGCGTGCGACCGTCCCGCCGCGGCCACTCTCTGCTTTGCTTGCGTGATGCGCGCCACGACAGCCTCTCGCAGTGCCATGAGTTTGACGGAGCGCCAGTCGATGGATGGGGATCCAACGGCTGCGGAATGGTGCGCGACGACAAATTACTCTCGTTAACTGAGATTACGGTTCGGCAAAGACACACTGGGACGTGGAAAAGCGGAGAGAATCGCTCACCGAGGCCGTGATCGAGAAGAAGCGCGGACAACGCCGACGACCTTGCGTCCAACTCGCCCTCGTGCGATTGCTCCCACTTCTTCCAGCGGGCGAATGCGGCAGCGGCAGTCGCGCGGGATTCGGCCGTGTAGATCTGCGCACGAAGTGAACGTAAGAGCGGTTCGATCATCACGGAAAGTGGACGCTCCGCATATACTCACGATGCTCTCCCTCATGGCGGCCGCCTGTCGCTCGCACGCGGCCATGCGCGCCTTTCCTTCGACCCATTTTTGTTTGCGCTGGATGCACAGGTCAATGTGCTGCAACAACACGCCTTCGCCCACTGGATTTGGAAAGTTTCGCATTGTGTGTGAGACCGAGAAGAGAGAAGAAAGGAGAATCGCAGCACTGAGTTGCGCGCTTCACCTATGCACAATTGGTCCTTCACATCCGCAGCTATGGCCTTGTCCAGCGCATCCAATGACGTCGCAGAGTAAGCGGAATTGCCGTCAACCTCGTCGTCACCCTCGCAACTGGCAGGAACGGCGAATTTGACTGCGGACTTTGAGCTCGTCGAGAGGGCCGGCGGAGGGACCGTCGGCTGTGTGGACGGTTGCGGCGGCGCATACAGTTCCTCGCCGTCGCCGCATATGTCGATGAAGCGCGAGAGATTGTCCAGACAAGAGTTCAGCCGCTCAATCCACGCCTCCGCCATGTCCTGCTGGTGCGAGCCTGGAGAGACCGACAGGGTGTGTCATCGCAATGCATCGACACAACTGCGTGCTGCTCGACCGTCGCGAGCGGAAATTTGAAGCTACCGACCCCATGAAAATTGCCTCGGAAACCACAGCTGCGTCGGATCACTCGTCGCTCTGCGAAGTCTCTTCTCAAGAAACGAGTCGATCTCCTCTGGAAGTAGAGTAAGTGTGAGCGGAAGAACTGACCGCCGGCGGGCTAGTTAGTGTCGGCGCCACTCACCAAGGCACAGCTGGAGATTGCGAAATGACTTGGACGCGAGTATTGTCTTTGGCTTAGTGGATACCACTGCAAGCGAGGTGTAAGCATCGCGTTCGGCGTGCGCTATTCAAGGTCCATAGTCAGTGGCACTCACCGTGCGAGACTATCTCCGAGACCGTGTCCACAGTAGCGAACAGAGTCTGCGAGTGCACAGAAATTTCAACTCGACGATGCATCTCCACCGTGGCCATTTACGCACGCGAACCGTCCGTGGCGATAATCGCACACAGCAACCTCCACTCCTTTTGTTTCCATGCTCCCACCTTGAACTCCATCGCACACAGCAACCTCCACTCCTTTTGTTTCCATGCTCCCACCTTGAACTTCACATTTTCGACCTTGAACCTGCACCTCGCCTCGTTCACTTTGATCGCAACCGCGATGACGACTTGCGCGGCGGTTTCTGTCGCATTATTTTCGCAGGCACACGGCGTGAGTCACGTGGTCACAGCGGACAGTCATGCCATGTGCACAACACAACGTACCCATAGTGCTTTGGCACACGAAGCACTCTTTCTGCCTTCAGTTGCGAAAAAAAAAAAAGCCGTTCACTGGCCGGTTTGAATTTTTCAATGACGTCATGTTACCTGCACTGTTACATTTCTTTCATCCGAGATCTCGCCCAAAGCTTGTGTACGTCAACACACACGCACACGCTACAACGCATTTTTTTCACTCGATTGTCTGCCCATTTCGAGTGTTGTTGGTGTCGTTTGTGGCGGGCCCTTATTGTGTGCGTCCCGTCTTCATCATCGAGTGTGCGCTTGAATTTTTTTCTCTGTTGCACTTGTGAAAACAACGTCCGAATTCTGAGCACAAACACGTGCGTGTCGTCGGTTTCCGCCCAACTCGGTTGCGTGACGCTCGAAAAATGGGCGCGCGGGCTTCCACACTACGACCGGAAGAGGTCGAAGAACTAGAGAATCTGACGGGATGTGGGTGTCGCTGACTGCTTCGGAGTGGCGAACTCACAAGCAGCCCTTGTATTGTGTCGTTGCAAAGCGCATCTTTTACTTGCACTCGTGTAAACTTTTTGTTTGTCTGTGCGCAGTCACCCCCAACCAGATCAAGCGGCTATACAAGCGCTTTAAGCGTCTCGACAAGGACAACACTGGCACAATCAGCATGGACGAATTCCTCTCGATCCCGGAGCTTGCCATGAATCCCCTTGCGCCGCGCGTGATCGCGATCTTTGACCAGCAGCAGACAGACAACGTCAACTTCAAGCAGTTTGTGGAGACGCTCTCCGTATTCCGACCCGACTCGTCGCGAGAGGCGAAGATTAAGTGTGCGTGCTCCGAAGATACCGTGCAACTCTGGTCATGTCCGTGAGTGTCCCTTTCTCGCATCACACCCACACACTTTTCCCCCTCGTCTCTCCCCGCAGTCTCCTTCCTCCTCTACGACATCGACAACGACGGCTTCATCACGGGACCCGAGCTGTTCGAGGTGCTCAAGATGATGGTCGGCGTCAACATTGGCGACGAGCAGCTGCAGACGATTGTGGACACGACCATCCGGGAGGCCGACGTGCTCGATCACGACGGCAAGATCTCCTTTGCCGAGTTCTCGAACGTGAGTCGTGTTCTACCGTTTCCCTGGATTGTTACGCGTTGATGTATGTCTCTATCGTATATTTTGTGTCCCTCGCCTTCATCGCCTCTGGACGCCGTAATGGCCGCATCGACTCAGCGTCTCTCGCTGCGCAGGTGCTTGCCAACACGGACGTCGAGGGAAAGATGCGCATCTGCTTCTAAGAGCAGTGTCCGCCCAGTCCTCTATCGCTATTGCGCGTCTTCGCTGCGTGCGCGTGCTCTGCTTTTTGCGTGTGCACCGGCATGTGTCGTTGCACTCACAAACTATACATACATATATACAATTCCCCAGTCGGGCCCAGCGCCAGTGCCAGTACTGCACTCCACCGTGCGTTTATATGATAACACGCTCAACCCTGCAAAGGAAGCGGCGCCGTCTAATCGCTCGTCTCGTCTCGCTCCGAGTCGGGGTCGTCCTGCGTTTCCCCGTCATCGCTTTCTTGGCCTTCGCCGCCCGACGCATCCCCACTCTCGTCCGCGGCATTCGCGCTGTCTCCCTCTTCTCCACTCTCGTCCGCGGCATTCGCGCTGTCTCCCTCTTCTCCACTCTCATTCGCGGCACTCGCGCTGTCTCCCTCTTCTCCACTCTCTTCCCCCGCAGTCGCGCCGTCCGCTTCCTCCCCTCCGGCACTCGACTGTCCTTTTGCAGCGCCCTGCTTTGAGAGACACCGCGAGAGCGCGGCCTCAAACTCCGCATCGCTCTCGTCATCCGGCTTCATGCGCGTCTCGTAAAGAGCGCGGAACGGCTCGCCGTCGTCGTCGTCCTCCTCCTCCTCCGAGTTGCTCTCGCTCGCAATGTCGTTGGGTCCAGCCCCACTTGCGCTTGCGCCCGCAACCGCATCAACGGCGTCATCGCTCGCATTTCCACCTTCGTCGCCGGTCGCCCCTTCGCCGCCTTCGTCTTCCTCTTTCTCGAGAGAGACTGGGCGACGCTTCTTGTTCCGTCGTCTCCTCCGTCGGCCCTTTGGGTCCGGGAACCAAAATGCCTCGTCGAGGGAGGCAGGGACGCCCGCGTCGCGAATGGCAGCCGCAACGTCCACTTCCGCGACGACCACTTTGTTCGACTGCGCGTGCGCGTGTGTGAGTGTACGTGTGTGAGAGAACAAGAGAAGGAGAGAGAGGAAGAGGGGGGGGGGGGGGGGGGGGGGGGGGGGTTGTTCGAAAGGAAGGAGCGAGGGTAAGCAAGTTGGCACATTTTCGCACGGCAACGCCCTCTTACCTTGGTGGTTGCGGCACTAAAGTTCTTGCTGCGCTCCACGGCAAATGCGCCAGCGTTCAGAACGAGAGGCCTCAGCCACGTGGCAAGGTGTGTGCGCAGCGCAGTGTAGACGTCCGGGTGCACCGACACGGCCTTTCTCTTGCGCGTCGTCCCTCCGGGCGTTGGGGGTGCTGGGGCGACGTCGTCGACACCGAACAGTCTGCGTGTGTCGTGCGGGAAAGAGAGGCGACGTGTAAGCATAGGCGAGCGCGACGGGGACAGAGTCGTGTTTGATGCACGCACCGCTTGGCGTACAGCTCGCACAGGTCGCGTTTGAACATTTTCATTCCGGCGGAGTTTTCCTTCTTGCACGCGTTGATGGGGCGATCGGACCTGCACAAATGGCAAGCAAATCAGCGTCGCACTCACGTACACACGCACACACACACACACACGCACACACACACGCACACACACACACACACGCACACACACGCACACACACACACACACACGCACACACGCACACACACGCACACACACACACACACACGCACGATCACACATCCACGAACAACTGGGTGATTATAGTCAGCACAAAGACCCACCTGTACCGCGATGCCTCCGATCGACACCGCTTGCGTGCAAGGGCGCGTTCGCGTTGAAGTTTCTTCACGTCGTTCATGGACGCACAGCGGGGCGGCCTCTCGTGTGGCGGTCGCGGAACGACGCCGTCTGTTAGCACGCAACGAAAACGTGCACAGGCAGCTATTAGTCACCGTCGCAAGGAGGACATAGAAAGAAGAAGGCAGTGTCCGCGCTACACACCAATAAACAGCCCCAAACCCAATTGCGAAAGGAAAGAAAAATGGAGAAAGTGAGCTATGCATCTCCAAGTGCGCGCACCTTTCTCCGCCCTGCGCAGCCACTTTGAGCCCTCTTCCAGGCGAGCGACGCACACGCCCACTTCGAGCGCAGTGCGTGTGCCCACATACGACGCTATGCGTGCCGCATCATATCGCCCAAAGCGAGAGATGCCTGCGAACAGCGCCTCGCGCTCCACTTCGGTCCAATCGCGGGGAATTATGCCCACGTCCTCTTCAGCGTGTGCGGGCTCGTCTTGGGTTGTCGCCTCCGCGTTCTCCGCCTCGCTTTCGCCATTCGCGTCGTCCACTTCGGAATCGTCCGACTGCGCTGCCTTCTCGCCGTCATCCTCGCTCTCGATTTGTTCGTCGATGTCCATTGAAGTTGGCATCGGCACATCGCGCACGCCTTCCTCGTCACTCTCTTCGTCTCCGTTGCGAGCCTCAAGAGAGTCCCTCTGCCACGGAACGGCGCGCACGGGGGAATCGAACAGCGGCTGCGACGACAGCGGCGATGGCGGTTCATCCTTAAACGGCGACTCTGCGACATCACGCTCGTGGTGCTTCGCGCGCTTCACCACAGGCGAGAAACGCTCGCCGTCGCTCGATTCCTCGTCGTCGTCATGTCTCCGTCGCCGCCGCTTGGCGGACGTCGTCCGACGGGACGACATGAGAGAGTGAAGTGTGTTGATGGCCCATGTGTGGGGATGTGATCTACTTGACAGTATCAACGTGCAAGCGTGATGGCGACTCGGCTGATGTGCGCGCACACAGACATACAAACTGATATACCAATTGAGCGTTTTTTCACGGTGTTCATATTTGTTTCTTTCAATGCAGCGGCGCGAACGCACGTGCAGGGAGAGGCAACGCACTTACACACCAAGACACTCAACAACGCCGAGCGCACGCCCACGCGCACACGCACACAAAAAAAACGCCACAAAAAAACGCCCAACCGCGCTAACGAGAGAAAGCCAGAAGAGAGAGAGCCCGCCCTCCATCCGGACACGACACAAAGCGACGCCACGCGTCCGCCTTGCCCATGCACGCACGCACGCACGCACACAGCTTCACACAGCCCCGCGCAGTTCTCAGTCGACGTCCATCTTCGAGTCTTCCGCGGGCTTGTCGGCCTGCGGTGCCTCGCCAGTCGGCGCCTGTTCCGGCGCGGGCGAAGGGGCGGCCTTGGGCTCCTCCTTCGGCGGCTCCACCTTCGGCTTGGGGCGGTTGAGGATGGGGTTGCACACCTTCTCCATGCCCTGCGCAGGAGAAAAAGCATAAGGGGTGTGCATTGTATGCTCACATGCAAAGGCCGTTAGGACTATCTTCGCACACAAAGTGAAACGGGCAGAGAACGTGTGTAAGGTTCTGCGCCAGTCGCCAGACGCACCTCCTTCTCCATAAGGATCTGGGCGGCGGCAACGACGGGGTCGTCGTGCTTCGCGAGCTTGTTCTGCTTGAACATGAGGTCGTTGAGCCACGTCTCCTTGGCGGCGATCGTGTCCTCGACCTTCTTCATGTCCGCCGCGTCAATGTGCGCGTACTTCTCGTCCTGCGCAACCAGATGGCGTCAAACACACATAGATGAAAACGACAACGCAACAACGACACAAGCGACTGACACAACACGACCCCACACGCACAGCACACCCACCCCAGCCTTGTAGAGGTCCACCGCCTTCCTGAGCAGAAGAGCGCTCTGGCGGAACGCCTCCTCGGCGGCAGGCCGCTCCTGCGCCTCGTGATGCCGCTTCACGACGGGATCGCCCAGTTTCTGTGGATAATAACCAGAAATGTGTTGATATAAGTTGCAAGCAGAGACAAACACACAAACGCACAAACGCATTGCACGTGCAACGACACTTCGACGACGCAAGGTGTCCATTGGGCCAGCGGACGCACCTTGAGTTCGGTGAGGCGCTCAATGTACGCGCGCTTCGACTCGTCCTCGCCCTCCTCATAGAGCCACGTCTCCGTCTGCTCCAGCTTCGCAGTAAACTCCTCGCGTTCCTTGTCCGAGATGAAGCCCTCGTACCTGAAAGCAACCAACAACCGCGTTAGCCATGACTTGCACAGCGATCACAGAAGCAATTGCAGTCACTGGCCGTTCTGAAAGTGACTTTGCACTGCCATCTCGCCCACCTGTCGTTGATGCGTTCGCGCATCTCGTACACGTACTCCTCGACGGCATTCTTGGCGTCCGCGCGCTCCTTCTCCACCTTGTCTTGCAGCGCCATCGCAGCCTCCACCTCGAGCGCCTTGTTCATCTCGGTGCGGCTCATCGACGCAACGCCCTGCGCGTCGATCGGAAGCTCCGTCTTCTTCACAGTCTTCTTCTTCGCGTCCGCGGGAGCCTCCTTCGGCGCCTCCTTCTGGCCGGGTAGGGGAGGGGGCACCTCGCCGTCGTAAGCGCCGCTGCTCTTCCACTCGGGCGCGGCGTTCGCGTCGGGCATCGGCTCGTCCTTCGGGCCGTCGGCCTGGGGCGTGCCGGCGTCCTTCTGGTCCGTCTCCATTGGGACGGGCGCAGACGCCGGCGCGGGGGCGGCGGCGGGGGCGGCGGACACCTCGACGTCCTCAACCATGTGCGCCGTCTCGACCGCGAAGATGCCGCTGGCGTTGAGCTTGACCTTCGCCTTCACCTTGGACGGCTGCCCGGCCTTGTCCGGACGGATGTTATTGATGCGGAAGGTGGCAATGTGGGCCTCGCCGCCCGGCACCTGCGCGGGGTTCTTGTACGACGCATGCAGTTCGAAGGGCTCCATGCGATAGTACGTGAGCATCTTGGTCGAAGGGATCTGGCTGTTCTCCCCAAAGACCTCGGCCCGGCTGCGCGAACACACACGCCGTTAGACGGAGGTGAGAAACCACATCTCACAGTGCAGCAATCGGCCAGAATGTGTGAATATTTACACTCTTGAAAAACCACCGCACAACAACGTACCTATCCTCGCCGCTGCCAGACTTCCACGAAAGCTCGATCGCGTACGGGGTGATGTCGGTCACGGCAAATTCGCGCACGCGGAACACGGGCGAGATCATTGCGCACTGCATCGAAACGGAAATCAATGTGAGCCCCTCACCCACACCAACCACAGACATGCACACGGTCACTCCACAGCGTACACACACTTTCACAGCGTACACACTTTCACAGCGTACACACACTCCCACAGCATACACACACTTTCACAGCGTACACACAAACAGACACACAGCAGCCACAAGGTTCCTCACCTGCAGCGCGCAACCGCGGGAAACGGCCTCGTCGGCATTGAGCGTCGTCGAGGGCTCCTTGCCGTAGATGCGGGCGACAATCGACTTGAAGAGGGGAATGCGGCTGGAACCGCCGACAATCTCCACAGCGAAGACGTCCTCGGGCTTCAGGTTGGCGTCCGTAAGCACCTTCGTGAGGGGACCCTCCATGCGCGCAAAGAGGTGCTGCGTGAGCGTCTCGAACTCGGACCTGCGAGTATGAAATGGGTGTAAGCTAATGCGACAACCAAAACGGCCATAAAGTTGCCAGCGTAACAACCCAATACGAACACTACATACGCAACGCTTACACATGCGCGCAAGCTGTGCACGCACCTGTTCATCTTGCTCTTGACATCGATGTCGTCCATGAGGCACTCGATGCTGAGGGGAATGTCCGTCGAGTTGGCGCCCATAAGCTTCTTCAGCTTCTCGCACTCGACGCGCACGCGCATAAGGGCCTTCGGGCGCGACTTGACGTCGATCTTGTACTTGCCCTGCACAGCGGAGTGAGACGAAATTTCGTGTCAAGCACAAGCACAGACAGGCGCACGTACGAACACGCACGTGGACGTCAAGATAAAGACGTCGGCGCGAAACCCTCACCTTAAACTCCTCGCAGAAGTGGTTGACAAGGACATCGTCAAAGTTGCGGCCACCGAGCGTGCGATCCGAGGCCGTGCTAAGCACCTGCACGCAAGAAATGAACACGCATCAATGGGTGAATGACCAAACGGCAAACGACAGGCAGTGCACATCCAGCAAAACCCGAGTACTTCAAACGCTAAGAAATTCACGGTATCATAAGTGCAATCACAGCCGCTGCAGGTGAAGGGTGTGCGCACCGTCAGCTTGCCCTTGACGAACGAGACGGCGGCGACCTTGAACGACGACTGGCCAAAGTCCACAAAGACGACGTTGCGCGGCTTCTCGTTCTCGGCGGGAAGGTCCTGCTTGTAGATGCCGTAGTTGAGGGCAACTGCGAGTGGGTGGCCGTTAGAATTTGCTGAAACGGGCTCCGCGGCGCTCTCTTAATGCATATGCAAACTTGCACACAGCGCTCACAGAACGCATGCACGCACACGCGCGCGTCCACACTTACCGGCCGTCGTGTCATTCATGATGCGCAGGCAGTTGAGGCCGGCAATCTGAAGCGCGTCCGAAAGAGCCCTCCGCTGGGCATCCGCAAAGAACGTGGGCGCCTGCAATGGCACACACAGCATGAGTTAGGGACCGCCGCAAGACATCGCCAAACTGACAGATATTGCCGCAAGCACACCAGACAGATTGCGCGGCACAACATGCACAAAGAGTCGCGTGTGCCCAACAATCGCTCCCCCGAACCCACCGAAATGACGCAGTCGACGACCTTCGTCTTGAGCTCGCGCTCGGCGGTGGCCTTCAGCTGGCTGATGAGCATGGCCGTGACCTGCGTCGGCGACAGCACCTTCTCCTCGTCCAAGTACTGCACCTGTGGGGAAGAGATGCGCAAAGAACGCGTGCCGATAAATAACCGTGACAGTTCGAATTTTTCGTGCCGTGGAGCGTGTAGGTTTTTGCACACCAACATGACTCACACATAGTGTCACTTACATGGATGCCAATGGTGCCATCGGGCAGCTCGGACGTCTTGAAGAAAACGCGCGAGAGCTCGGCCTGGACCTCGGGGTCCTTGTACTTGCGGCCGAGGAGCTGCTTGAAGCAGCTGATCGTGTTCTTAAAGTTGGTGACCATCTGCGTGTTTGCAGACTCGCCAATGTAGCGGTGCTTGGGCCCAAAGGACACGAGCGACCTATGGGACGCAGCAGTGTGAACGCGAGTCGGAAACAGAGGCATGAGAGAGAAGAGGCACATAAACTGCACCAAACAATACGGAAATTGCGACTGCATAGCGCTGTGCACTGACGCCATGCATAATCATACACGGCGCGACACAAGCAAGACACAAGCAAGACGGCGCTATGTGGCAAAGACGAGCGAACGGACCGCCGCCGACCACCGCACACGTACATCCACCCGGCATCATACACCATAACATAGCAGCATGCAGCATAACGCAACGGCAAAGCGCAAGAGAGGCGCAAGGAGGCAAGAACACCCACGGCGTCGTGCGGTAGTTGTACTCATTCGAGATGACCTCGATGCCACCCTGCCGCGCCACGGCAATATAGCACGTGTCGTTGCCAAAGTCAAAGCCCACGACAGACATTTTCGGCGCTCACACAAAGGGCTCTCCTGTGGATGGATTGTGCGAAATCAGCCAGTAAGTCCGCCGCACACTCACACACAAACTCGTAACAGATGCAGGCAGAACGCCGAGCCCAAACACCCACCGGCCACAACAAGAGAGACGAGGAAGAACACGGAGCAGCAGTCCCACTCCTCTTGAAAGAACAACGAAGTCGAAATAGCACGTATTTGTTCCCACAAATGCACAATAGCGTCTGCGTCATCCACACACGTGCGCTCATATGTTGTCCACGTGCCACTTCGGATGTGACAATTCGGCACTCTCCCACACTCACACGCACACACACGACGTCCCCGCGCAGCAGCGCAAGGGGTCGGTGTCTGCACGGCGCACAGGAAACGCGAGAGTGTGTGTTGGGTTGGGAGATGCCGTGCACACACGGCAAGTATGACGGTCGCATGTGGCCATCTGCATCGGCTGATTGGAGCCTTACAAACGCATGTGCTACTACTCGCCGACTATTCATCAGGCTGTTAATGGGAGGATATCTATATTGAATTGGTACATATTGGAATTTGGGGAAAAGTCGAATTATTGAATGACAGCCGGCCTTTCTCGCAATTTCGCTTTCTTTTAGTGACGTATGTATGACGCCATCACAATAATTAAGCGAAGTGGCGGTGGAAACGCGTTACTCCTTCAGGCGCCGAGTTTGAATTTTATGAAGAGAGAAGAACACACTCTCAAAGATTCAGAGCTTATAAGTTTCGTTTTGTTATTGGAGACCCTTTGGGCGTGTGCGAGAATGATGGCCAACCCCGTGGTTAAGGACATCCGCGCGCTCACAAAGGCGACGCCCGTGCGCTCCAACAATTCGCCAGATGCACCTGCGCCGTCCTTCACTGGCACTTCGCCGACTTCCGCTTCAACGCCGCTGCGCAATTCGGCAAAGTCCTCCGGCGGTTTCACGCTGAACTCGCCATTTTATGGTTCGGGGGATGCGCGGCAGCTGATACATGGCATCACGGCGCCGACGCCAGGCCGTAACGCCCTCCAATCGCTCCACAAACTTCCTCCCGTCACATCGCCAGCCGATCTCCGCTCGCTGCAGTACGGAGTCCCCATGATACCTCTTTCTCCCGCAAGGCGCGCTTCGCCTCGCAATTTGAGCAGCGAGCTTGTGAGTTGACTGTTGTCGTAATGAAGGTGTCTTTTGTGTTCGTCCTCACTGTCACATTGCTGCAGGCGCATGTGAGCGGCTTGAGTGACACGTCGACGATGGATGAGCTGCTCGTGAAGGTCAAGGCCGAGCTTTCGACCTGTGCACAGCAGTTGTCGTCCGAGAAGTGAGTGTGCGCGCATGGTCGCGTATGTCCAAGTGCAACTGACGCTGAATGGGAACCTTCTGGTAACAGGGAACAGCGCCAGCGACTCGAGACGCTGCTGGAAAAGAATGTCGAAACGGCGGCAGAGCAAGCAGACAAGTTTGTGAACGATCTGCGCGTTGCAACGACGCTCGCAGAAAACCTCCAGGTGGGATTTGTTCGCCCTTCCCAACTTATCAAAGCCGTTGGCCTATTCTGTGTTGCCTCCGTTGACCTCAATCGATGCAATCGTCGCTGCACGCCATGTAGGCGGATGTGACGCGCCTCCAGGGCATCGTGAAGGACCTGCGCGGTCGCACGGACGCCGAGCGACTCCAGGCGCGCGTGCGACAGCTTGAGGAGCAGCTCGAGTATGAGGTATTGTATCCATTCGTGTACGCTTGACGCGTGTGGCTTCGTTCTAAATGCTCTCCTTGTATGTGTTGAAGCAGCGCTCTCGTCGGCGAGGCGGGCGCGATCTGCACAAGTATTTTATTGGTGCGGCCGTGTCAGTGCTCGTTCTCTTCGTCGTCATGTTCGCGACAGCAGCGCTCTCGACGGAGAGGTTCGTGAACTGAATGTTGGACTGTGTGTGTGTGTGTGTGTGTCTGTGTGTGTGTCTGTGTGTGTCTGTGTGTGTGTGTCTGTGTCTGTGTCTGTCTGTGTGTTTGTATTGTCTGCCGATGACATGTGCAAGTTCAACAAGGCTGACGTCGGGTGCGTTTGACTGCAACAGGACACCATTCGACGACATCCTCTTCGCGATTCTTCCCGTTCACTCGAACGACAACTACGTCGTACCCACATAGAAATAGCCAAGCGAGAGCGTGCAATGCGTGCGTGTGCGTCGCGTGCCATTCGTTTCTAAACCCCTTTCTCTCAAAATCGAATCGAGCATGTCCCAGCATTGACACGTGCCCGCACGTACTGTATTCACAACACGCAAATTTCCCCACACAATCCGCCATTGCGTCCGCACTCAAAGCTCCTCGTGCCGCAGCGCCTGCGTCATGAGGTGGTCCACAGCTTCGGCGCACTTCAACTTCCCTTCGAGAATGAGACTGATCGCTTTGAAAATCGGGAGATCCAGACCATGCTGCTCCGCGAGTTTGGCAGCGACGCCCGCCGTGGGCACGCCCTCGACAGCCTCCCCGATGCTTTCCATGATCGCCTCGAGCGTCTCTCCCTTTGCGAGGCGCACGCCGACGGTCCGGTTGCGCGATAGGTTGCCGAACCCAGTGAGCATGAGATCGCCAACACCAGAAAGGCCGGCAAGCGTCTCCTGCAACGGGTAAATAGAAGGGTCAGACAAATTGCTGCTTCAATCACGTGACAGGAAGCGAGGGTTACACGTCCACGCACCGGCCGCCCTCCCATGGCAAGCGCCAGCTTTCGCATCTCAAAGCAACCCCTGCGAATGGATGAAAGTATTAACTGTGTGAGTGGGCACTCCAACAAAGGGAGATGTGAAACGCAGGAAGCGCACATGGCTAAGTTTAACTGCTTCTTCCGTACGAGTGCATACCGAGTGATAAGAGCCGCCATGGTGTTGTAGCCGAAGCCCAACCCCTCCGCAATGCCCGCACAAATGGCGAGCGGGTTCTTCAGAGAGCCGCCGAGCTCGACGCCCACGACGTCCGTTGTTGTGTACACGCGGAATCGCGGCGACGACATCATTCCCTGCACGAAGATGGCCACCTCTTCGTTATCGGAAGCGCACACGACGAGCGTCGGGAAGTTCAGGAGCATCTCCTTCGCAAACGAAGGGCCGGAGAGGTACGCGAGCTTGTCGCGCCGGCCAAGCGCGTCGGGGATCGCCTCGCTCATGAGCTGCTGAGTCTCCACGTAGATGCCCTGGACGCACACAAACATAATCACCCACCATCAACAACAATCCCTCCGACATGCTTGTGGTCACTTTGCGTACGGAACTGCTGCCCCACCTTCGACGTCGACACAAGAACGACGTCCTTGGGAATCTCCTCCGCGTGGCGCTTGAGAAACTCTGGCGTGCGCTGCGCGGGGATGGCATGGATGATCATGCACGCGCCCTTGACGGCGTCGGGGAGGCTCGTGGTGCACGTTATGCTCGGCGGCAGCTCAAACTCCTTCATGAACTTTGGGTTGCGGTGCGTCGCGTTGATGGCGTCCGCCTGCGCCTGGTCACGCGAGTAGATGGCGACGCTGTGACCGGCGCGCGATGCCACCATGGCAAGCGCCGTCCCGAACGAGCCCGCGCCAAACACGGCCACCTTCTTCCCTGACATTCTCTTCTGTGAAAGATGCGTAAAGTGTGCGATCGAAAAAAGATGTCGGCGATTACTGTTTTGCGATCTTGAGTGGTTTTGCTCCCAACGGAACCAAAACAGCCACTCCCTTGCATATTCCATTGCCCAAAGCGAGGAAGTGCGACTCGCTGTAGAGGCATGGGTGAGGGTTATGAGCGTGGTCAAGGTTGGGGTTACAATATCTCTATAAATGGTTTTACATTTCATCTATTTCCAAATTAGAAATGATACTATTTCGGGTAATTTTTGCCTGTTGTGAGCAACTCTGTCGCTGTAGAGTGAAACAGTTTTTTGACGGCCCGCCGTTGTTCGAGACGCAGCCCACTTACACATAATACCAGTGTGAACCACCGCACGTTGTCCTGTATGTAGACTGTTGTGCCCTGCATTCCCTGTCTTCTCTTTATAGAGCTCCTTTGTTCGTTGGTGTGCGATGTGCGTGTGATTTGACCCCATCTGGCCTTCGCGGGGGCACCGCCCGTACTTTTCCGCCATGGGCCAGCGCCTCTCTGTGGATGCGGCGAATGCGCTGCTCCGCGAGGGGCTGCTCGGCCCGCTTGCGACCCGGCCGTGTTTTGCGCCGGAGGAGAACGGGACGGTTATGTGCTGCCTGGTGGGTCTGGGGAGACTTCGTGCTGTGTCACCGACCCGATGCTGCATCTTATTTTAGAGAATGCCATCGTGTTGAAAGTTGGGGCTGGGAGTGGTCAATTGCCGAGGTCGCTGTTGTTAACGTGTTCATTTTGTGTGCAGCTGCACGAGGGTTGGCTGCGCGATTTGCTGGCGCGACGGCAGCTGAGTCCGCCGCAAGCCCTTCCCCAGCGGAACTTTGCCGAAACCGACTATGATTTGGCTGATCTCACCCTGCTTGTGCAGCCGTCTCGTGGGCGCGTCGATCCGCCGTTTGAGCGGGTGGCCGTGCGCATTCTCGTGAAGGACGACGCCTGCGTGGTGACGGACGTGCGACGGGTGGCCGGGGAGCGACCCTTTGAGACAGTGCGACGGTGCGTCTGATGGGGTGCGACGTAGATGTGCTGGGCATTCTTTGCGCACTCTTGCATTGCTCTGCAAAGCCCGCACATGCATGGTGTGAAACGCGTCGTAATTTTTCATATTCCTCTGTTCGTGATACAGCCCGAAGGTGTTCCCGCCGACGGAACCGCCGCAGGACGACGAGTCCCTTCTAGCGCAATTCCTCCTCGAGTCGAATCTATACGGTCCCGCGTTGCTCGTCTACGGTGGCGGCGGCAGCGCTCGGTCGCAGCACGTCAAGTCGTGGCTTCCCCCGTCGTCAACGGGATCGTCCTCGCAGCCGTCCGTGGCGCAGACAAACTCGCTCACCGCGTCGGCATCGCGTGCGGATGCGTTGCAAACGGCCGCTACGCCCGCGCCCCCCTTGCCGAGCCAGGGGTACGCGCTGCAGTCGTCCCTAGGGGACTTTGTGTCGAATCTCGTGGGCGTCATGTGCGAAGGGGCGGCGGTGATCTCGGCGATCGACCGGCTCGATCGTCGTACTGGTGGCGCTTCGCTGCAGGCGTCGCAATCGGACTCGGCGCTTGGCACGAGCAAGGAGCCCGCGACGTACGGCGTCGCGCGCAGCGACTTTATCGGCGTTGGAGAGTTTACGATGCCCGTGGGCGCGAGCACGCACCCGAACATGATACCTCTGACGGCCGTGGTCGAGACGGAGCGCGCCTTCTTCTTCATCTCGCCGTACATTCCGAACTCCCTCGGCGACATTCTGCGGTTCAGCCCGGCGATCTTCTCCGGCAGCCACGCCAAGGGCCTCTTTGTGCTGTACCAAATTCTCCGCGTGCTCCAGTTCATGCACGCCAACGGCGTCACGCACGGCTCACTCCGCCCGCAGTCGATTCTCATTGACGAAAACCTCTGGGTGCGACTCTCTGGCCCTTCGTGCAGCCCTCCACCGCTGCGATGGCCGGACCCTCCCGTGCGCGTCGCAAGCGCCGTGGAAACAGCGAAGAGCTCGTTTGGGGTGGAGCCGACCGTGGGCGTTCGGCTGTACGGTGACCTTGCGCGCGTGCTCGAAATGTGGCTCAACGGGACGCTGGGCAACTTCCGCTATCTCATGCTGCTGAACCGCCTCGGAGGCCGTCGCGTCGGCGATCCCAACTACCACCCCGTGCTGCCGTGGGTCCTCGACTTCACGCGACCGAACGACGGCTGGCGAGAGCTCGGCAGGACGAAGTTTCGCCTTAACAAGGGCGACCAGCAGTTGGACATTACGTACGACAGCTCGACGCCGCACCACATTACCGAAGTGCTGAGCGAAGTGACGTACCACGTCTACCTCGCGCGCCGCACGCCCCGCGCCGTCCTGTGCCGCTACGTGCGGGCCAAGTGGGAGCCGAACGAGTATCCGAGCAGCATGCAGCGCATGTACGAGTGGACGCCAGACGAGTGCATCCCGGAGTTTTACACGGACCCGTCGATATTCGAGTCTGTGCACGACGACATGCCGGACCTCGAGGTGCCGCGATGGGCCGTGGGGCCGCGCGATTTTGTCGAGAAGCACATGCGGGCGCTCGAGAGCGACCACGTCTCGGAGCACCTGCACCACTGGATCGACCTCACCTTCGGTTACAAGCTCACGGGGCGGTCCGCCGTCAAGGCGAAGAACGTATTTCTGTCGCTCGTCGACCAGCACAAAAATCCGATCAACCACGGCGTCGTGCAGCTCTTCCACCATCCCCACCCGCCGCGCGTCCCGTCTCCCGCGCACAGGTGTGTGTGTGTGCGTGTATGTGCGTGTCCGTGTGCGTGTCCGTGTGCGTGTGCGTGTGGCGACCAGTTCGTGTTTTGTTATGAGCGGCCATTTCCAACATTGTGTGTGTCTGCCCAGGTATGCCGCGGAGAAGGCTGTGTCGCGACGAAGGGAGTCCGCGGACACCGTGTCCAGTGTCGCCTCGGGCGCGCTTGCCAGCATTGCCGCCGCAACTTCTGCGCGAAGCAGCAACGCAGACGCACGCACTGGCGCGGTGCTCGACAGCGCAAGCGTGAAGGAGCTTCCAGCCCAGACGACCGCGATAGTCCCGGGAGGATCTCAGGAGAAGACGTCCCCGCAGGTGCAGCAACTGCATCGCGAGATTCAGCAATTGGTGCGCGATCCAGCACCTGCCGGCGGAACAGTGCCGCAGTCTTCGTTCTTCTATGGAGGCGGAGCCACGAAGGAATCCAGCGGCGGAACAGCGCCGGCGGCAGCGGACAAAGAGAAGGTACCGTCGGGAGACATGTACGGACTCGGCAAGGTGTTTGGCAAGGCGCGCGCGGCCATCACCAAGAAGATTGCGCCGGTCTCTCAGCCGTCGCAGGTGCCGCCGTCTCCCATCGACTCGCCGCTGCCGGGAAGTGCCTTCCAGCCCATCGACGCCGCGAGCGAGCCGCAGACGCCGTCGATTGTCTCGACGCCACGTGACTTTCCCGCGGGTCTTTCTGCGTCCGCGGTGCCGTCGGCGGCGCCGAGCAGCGGTCGCCCGTCGTCCATCACGCAGCCACCGCGGAAGCCAGGACAGCCCGGCGATGGCCCCCGCGCGTCCGAGTCTGCGGTGCCGACGCCGACGACCATGGGCACGTCGCAGTTCTTTGGAGGGTCGAACAGCGCGTCGGGATCGGCGGCAAACGCGAGCGCACCCACGGGCAACCAACCCTCCGGGGCTGGCATCGTGGATCGCCTCTACCACCAGGAGCACGTGGGCTCGTTCTCGGCTGCGTGCGGGGGCGCGAGACTGTCCAGGACGCGCACAGAGGTCATGCAGAAGGGAGCAGACGAGGCCTCCGGCGATACGACGGGGTGGGCGCAGGTCGACCCCTCTCTCGACGACGACGCGCGGCCGAATGTCGTGCAGGATTTTTACCAGCGCACCGGCGTCGGTGCGGAGCGCGAAGCGAGCCCTCGGAAGGGCTCGGAGGGCATTCCCGCGGCGGCACGGTCCGGAACGACGGCGTACGAGCGCGTGTCTTCGTTTGAGGAGCGCTGCGCGTACGACATGTTGTGCTTTGGGCTCGTCGTGTGCGAGATGTACCTTGGCGACAGGGTTCGCTCGCGGCCTCTGTACGTGCCCGAGGCGGACGACTATCCGTTCACGCAGGGCGAACTGGCGCGCATCTTTCTTCAACACGTGCACGAGTTGCCGGCGTCGATGAGGGAGGCCGTCGGTGCAATTCTGAGGGACGGTCTTGCTGGCGGCAGTGTTGCCGACGGCGCGGACTCTGCGAGCGCGCAGGCGACTGGGGCGCAGGCGAAGAAGCGCCCGCCGTCGGCCCAGACACTGCTGGCACCGCCGTGCCCGGGGCGTGGAATTGCGTTTCCGGACTACTTTCCGCAGCTGTACGAGTTTCTTTCGTTCTTCCAGGCCGCGTCGTGGGAGGGTCGGATGGCGCTGGCCGTCGAGTGCGTCCCTGAGCTCCTCGAGATCCCTGAGGAGGGCTTCCAGCTGCTCCTTCCCTTTGTGCTCCAGCTGTACGCGTGTCCCGTCACGCGCACGCAGGCGCTCGACTCGTTCGCGCACCTCGCGGCTAAGCTCGGGATGCGGCGCACGCGTTCCGTCATGCTAAAGCCCCTCCTCACCCTCTTCGAGGCACAGGGCGACGTGACGCTACAGGAACGCCTGCTTCGCTTTGAGTTTATCCAGACGCTGATGCAGACGTTCGGCCTCGGCGCATTTCTCGAGCACGTTCTCCCGCCAATCATCGACGGAATTGTCCATCCGAACGCGTCCGTCGCCGCACAGGCAGCGCAGTCGTTGCAGCAGCTGGGCGGCGAGTTGGGTGCGATTGTGACGGCGAAACACGTGACACGGCCGCTCCTGCGACACCTCTCCGCGCCACGCCGCGGCCACGTCGTGCAGACGCTGCTGTTCTTCGCTGCGCGCTTTGGGGACGAGTTCGTCTACGAGATATACCTCTCTCACGCGGCTTCGATCGTCAGCTCGACGGCCGGCAAGGTCTCCGCGAAGAATGGGTGGCTCTTGTGCAATCTCGTGTGGCTGCTGACGCGCGCGGGGCTGCGGATTGAGCGGCACAACCTCTCCGAGTTTGTCGAGGAGTGCAGCGACAAGGTCATTCGGCTGATCCTGCGCTGCCTGCAGCTCGCGTCGTCGTCGTTTGGGGAGGGCGGCCGGTGGCTTCTCTGCCGGCGCATCGCGGAATTTTTTGTGCGCCTCGGTCAGAAGGGCGGCCGCAGCTTCTCGATCGACCACATCATCCCCACCCTCCGCGTCTTCTTCCATGGGTTCGAGTTTGTGCACGACTCGCGCTCCGCGCGCAGCGGCAGCGATGGCCCGCCGCCGTCTCCAGGGGGTCCACGGCCCAAACAGCCTCCGTCCGAGGCCGTTCCTGCGGACGGCGCGGCCAACGGCGACGGCACGGCGCTCGCGGAGGACCTGTACGACGTGTACACGCCCGAGATGGCGTGCTATGTGTACCAGACGTTCTGCCGGCTTATTGGCCAGGAGTCGATGCGGCGTTTGATTCCCAACAACGCGCTTGTCGAGCAGCTCATGTACGATCACATGAACAACCCGAGGCCGGCAGCGTCCGACAGCCCCGGTGGCAGCGACACTTCGCCCGTGGACGCAAATGGCGTGTGGGAGGCAGACAGTGTGGTGGAGCTTCCGGAGAGCGCGAACTTTGACCTGAAGGCTCTGCGCATGAGCGAGGAGCGATGGTGAGTGAGTGAGTGAGTGTGTGTGTGTGTGTGTGTGTGTGTGTGTGTGTGTGTGTGTGTGTGTGTGTGTGTGTGTGTGTGCATGCGTGCGTGCGTGCGTGAAAGCGCCTCGTGGCAGTTTCCGCTAAACTGTCAACTCTATCGCAGTGAAACGTGCGATGACCTGTCGACTGCCTCGAGCTACCACGAGTACTTTGTGGCGCAGACAGGTACATGTGTGGCGCTTGTGCGGCGCTCCTCCGTTCCCCTTCAGTGGCGATTTGGCCGATTAATCGGTCAAGTGTATGTGCACGCACGCAGGTCCGGCCGCACGCAACTCGGGCTTCTCCTTCCACGACCTTCGCCTTCAGTCCTACAAGGGTGAGCAATAGAACTTGGGTCACGACAACAGCCCCTCAGAACAGCGCCTCCTTGTTTGCGCATCTCCGCACCATGGTATGCGCCAATTATGCATTCATGTAACCTAATCCCGACCCCTTGCAGCACACCAAGCGAGCATCAAGTGCATCAGCGCGTTCGACAACGAGCACGTCTTCCTCACGGGAAGCAAGGACCGCACAGTCCGCCTGTGGTCTCTGGAGAGCGCAAACGACGGCGGCGCCCCCGAGCTGATGTGTCGGCGGACGTACTCTGGCCACCGCAAGACTGTCTTCAACGTACACCCAGTGCCGGAGAACACGCGCCTCATCATGTCGTGCGACGGCTCGATGCACGTGAGTGCCCAGTGCGCCCAGTGCGCCCCTGTCCGCACTGCGCCCATCTCGCATGTGACCTATGTCTGGACAGATCCGTCGGGGATGAGGTTACTCTCCGTTGCCCCGCATTTGCATTGCTGTTTTGCAACTTGGTGCCCGTTCACTCGCATTTAATCACTCACCGCTTCACACGTGCGTCTGTCAGGTGTGGGAGACGGAGGTTGGCCTGTGTTTCCAGCAGTTTGACACCGGCAAGAACGCGATGGTGGCCATTCAGCCAATTCCCACGCGGCGGTTTGTCGTTGCCGCACTCAGCGACTCTACGCTGCGGTTCATGGACCTCCGCAACAGCCGCTTTGTGCATGACTGGCGCGTGAGCTCCGTCGCCACGGGTGAGTCGCATCTCCGTGTACTGACAATCCATTTGTGGATTAGGCTGAACTGGATCGTCGCACTTTTATTTCAATTGCCCTCGCGATTGAATGTCTCTTTGTCCCTGCGTCCGCGCAGGCGTGATCCGGTGCCTTGCGGTGGACCCCGCGCAGAACTGGATTGCAGTCGGCTTTTCGTCGGGCAACATTTCGCTGCTTGATCTCCGCACGGGTCTGTTGCAGGCGTCGTGGAAGAAGCACGAGGCCGAAGTGGTGCAGGTGCGCAGCAGCGGTTTCCGCTTGTTGCTGCGCAGTGTTGGTGTGGTGATGTGCGGTTGCAAGTGTGCTTGAAACATGCGGCGAGGACAGCGAGAGCACTCTTTATATTTTGTGGCTGCGCAGTGTTGTCTGGCGATGTGTGATTGCATGTGTGCCTAACACGTGCGAGCTTGTTCGTATCCGCTCACAGCTCAAGGCCTTTTCCGAGCACTCGCTCATTTCGGCTTCGGCGGACCATTCGTTGTGCATGTGGTCGGTGCACAAGGCCGGCCAGGGAAAGCTCTTCAAGGGTGTGTGCCTGCGTGCGGATCGGAGTATCTCTATGTGGCATGTGTGCGTCTTGGGAGTGTCGTTCTGTGCAATTCACCTCGCAGTTGTGGGCGTGCGCGAGTGTCTGTCTCTCTTTGGGTGTGAAGTGTGCACGGTGAGTGAGACTTATGCATGGGATTACACGCGACTGCGCAGGGCACACGGACCCCGTGCAGTGCTTTGAGACGTCCAAGAAGGAGATCTTCTCCATGTCCACGAGCAATCGCATGGGCATCCACGCGTCACTGGACAAGCAGGTGGGAACGCGGCGGTGATCGCCCCGTGTTTTCTTGGAACATATGCAGTCTGGGAGTTGTGTTTGCCTGCGACGTGTGTGCCTTGCGACGCATTGTTTTGTTTTGTTTTTGCTGTCTTCAAGTTGGTGTATGCTCGTCTGTCTGCGTTGGGAGTTCAGAATTGGTCTCTAATGGCAGTTCCTGTCATATCTGCAGAGCACCAACGCAACGTTCACGTCGATCAAGCTGCGTTCGGAGCACGTGCGCGGCAGCGTGACGTCGCTGTCACTATTGCCCCACAACCAACTCATGCTTATCGGTAGCGATTCGGGCGCCCTCAATCTCTACGCGTGAATGTGCGGAGGACGTGCGGGCGAAAGTGTGCACATCAGAATAATATGATTATAACACACCGAACAGGTCTGCGTTGCATTCGCAACAATCTAGCACTTGGAGCCAAAGTCGAGTGGAAAGAGCGTTTCATCTGTGCACACAATAGGCAAAGTCTCACAGGCATGGCCGGGGCGTCGGCTAGTCGTCGTCCCCTTCGACGCTCTCGTTGTCACTGTCCTCATCGAGCAGCTCATACCCGTCACTCTCGCCCACGTCCGTGTACATTCCCCTCTCCATGTCCGTGTCGGGAGGTTCGTAAGGGTGGTCGTCGGCGTCGTGGTCCATGTGCTCAGCGCCATCGGTCGTTTGTGGGTGGTGCTCTTCACCAGCTGCGAGCACGTTGAGAGTAAGGATACATTCGGCGAAGAACAGCCAACGCCCTCATGACAATGTACCGCATAGTGCACGGCACGCAGGCGCACCTCCATGCAGACCCTCGGATCCCGCATCCGCTTCGTTGACCTGAGGGAGGAAGAGAGATCGATCAATGGCACCAAAACAAAAATTGTCGCGAGGGTTAATGGCGCTTGCAATTACTCCACCACAAGAGACCAAACCCACCTGAGGCTCCCTGAATCGGGGTGCGTAAACGCCTGCCGCAATTTCGTGATCAGAGATGAGTGCAAAAATCGAAAGTGCATTAGGCGATTGAAAAACATCACACTTCTGGAACGCACCGCGTAAGGCCTCGCCACCCCTATTCGCGGTGGCGGTGCGAGCGGGCTTGTTGAGCATGAGGTCGCGGATTTGGCGGAATGTGGCCTCGTCGATCCATCCGAATTTCTGAGAGAAGCGACACGAACGTCGACCATACGTGGGTTAGAACACGATCGACTCCACTATCGATTTTCACGGCGACAAACACGACGCTCACGTGAGCGCAAGACCCATACCGTGAGCGTTTCGGTTGGCACGATCGCGTCCACGATGGCCTTGACCGCCGGCGCCGTGATGTCGGCGAGAAGGAAGAAGCAACTCGCGTGCTTCAACTGGTGCACGTCTTCGAAGATGTGCGACTTGCCCGGATTGGGGTTGGGCAGTATGGTCCGCCTGCAGTGTCGCGCGCAACGGGAGAATGAAAACGCAAAAACACACATCAAAAAAATCGGAAACTGGACAAATGGAATGTGTGTGAGTAAATGACGCTGGAGAGTGTGACTACGCACTTTGAGCGCACTCGCTTGCGCGCCAAGTGCTCCTTGTCCCCGTGGGAAGCGAGCGGTCGCGGGAGTCGAACTTGCGCGTCGGTATGGTGCGACGTCCTGAAGTCGATGCACTGCAGCCTGCGCCGCAGATAAAAAAAAATGCACACATCAGCCGTTATGAATCGAATGAACAAACACACGCGGAGAGGCAATTGGAGAATTCTCGGGTGCCCAACGCAAAAGACGATCAGTCAATTCCAACGCTCTATCAGCCAGTCTTATTCGTTCAGCAATACACAAAGCGATGCAAAACACTATTCAGAGACAACGTACCGAACCGCCGTCTCCTTCTCGGAGGGGAGCAAGGGATTGAACCCGCGGCGGACCCACACGCGCCCCCACGGCCCGTTACCAAACCGATACGCCACCTTCCGGAGCATTCTGCGATATGACACTCACGTATTAGCGCGCACCATCATGTGCGGTTGCGTACGTCCACACAATATCTCGCTTACATGCACACGCCCAAACAAGCGCAGATCGAGAGTGACGACATAGTTGCACACACAACATTTGCGCGCGGATAACAACAACAGACCGGTAAAACTCGGGGATGTCGGTGAACAGGACGTGGTTGCGGACACCCTCGGACGTCCACATTGGCCGCTGGTCGAACAGCTGCCACACAATTTGACGCACGCAAATTGGTTAAGACTTTTGAGTTTGTGGTGTGAGTGCACAGGATAGACAAACTTCAGACAAGACAATCGGTCGATTTCCCGAATGCCACAGTTCGACACTTGAGCGCACCTTTTGAAAAACCTTGGCACTTTCGGGAAGCTCCGCGAGCTCTGTCGCCGTCAGTGCAGGAGGTATTTCGGTCTCTTGGCCTGCGATAGGAAACAAAATGAGGCACGAACGAATCTCGTCAACAGAAATTAATGGTACCAACGGACCCATGCTTCAAACAGAGCACAAGAGATGCTCTTACACGCACCCTCGACGATCCTCACGGAAAACTCGCGCGTCTTGCGGCGCATGGGTCCGTCCTGCGGAAAGGGCGACTCAGCAAGAACTTGAAGTAAAAGAGGCAGTTGACATACGCCAATGCACTCACTGCAGCCACGTGGCGCAGCTCCTTCGTGATGAGAGTGTTGTCGTCGAATCTGCCGACATCAGAGGGAAGGGAATTAGGTGGAGGGCGAGACTCGTTATAAATGCACAATTGTGGACTGCTGCCACCGTGCGAGAAGTGGCAGCGGGTGTGATCACAACACTTGGGGCACGTACGCACCTGTACTGCTGTAACCTCTGGCGTGCGAACATGGGCGGGAGAAGGTCTAGCCTCGACCCTGCGGCACAAGACATTGGCGCATCAGAGGGTGTGGTGGACTCCGGAACAACGCCATCCCAAGTTTTTGTAAGCTTGGTGCTGAGGGGCGTATGTGTTCCACACGGCATCACGACCGAGGCAGATATTGTTCAAAAGAGAGGAGAGAGAAAGCGAGCCCAACAGCCGCCAAAAAAAAAAAAAAAAAAAAAAAAAACATAAGAAGGAAGGTCGCCCCATGAGAATTGCGTGAGTAGCGCAACTTAGATGCGCAAGAAAATTGGATGGAGGAGGGAGAAGTCAGCGAAATGTGAGAACGTGCAACGGCGTTCTGCTCACCAAGCATGTGCACACTCGAAGGGTCCCGCAGCATGGTCGACGGAATGAACTGGAAGTCTGCGGGATCTGACGCCAAAAGGAAGCAGTCGCGGAAATGGAGAGAAAGTCAGTCGAGACGAGTACGTATAACATCAAGCAGCGGAATACTACACGGATGCGGTGCGATCGTAACGCACAGTGCGGATGGAGTCCATTATAGAGACCCAAGGCTACTCGGCTGACGACGAGACGTGTTCCACAACATGCCGCAAGCGATACTCACTGTCAAATCTAAACGACTTGTGGATGACGCCGACTATATCCGTCGCGAACGAGGCGCCCTTCGGCTGTCCGCGCGGCGTAGTGACCCTCAGCAGGAGCTTGGCATCGTCGCGCACGCGTGTTTTTGGGCCGTGACTCTGCGGGTCGCCGGGACGGAGGGACATCTCGAGGGGGACTGTTGTGTTGGCAACGCTCTGTGCGCAGGGGCAGATGTCAGCGACACACTGTCGAAAGGTGGGCCGCACAGGACAGACACGTCGGATCAGCTTAAGTCACTGGCTTGAGTCCATCGACTCCAAACACAGAGAGAAGACACAAGCGCCTGTCGGCCCATGCTCTTGCGAAGGTACGGACATGTCACTTTGATTGTGAGATGGCAAATCCACTTGACAATGAAACAAAGCAAGAGTGTCATCCACTCAAACCTTCTCAATTGCGCGCATGCCGCCAAGGCTCGCAATGGCCGCATCTTGGTTGACCACATATCCTGTGCGAGAGCGGTTGTGTGAATCGAACGCATTCGCGCATTCTCGTGTCGGATTTAAGCGACCACATCACACAAGCTCACCGGGGTACTCGACGCCCACAAACACCCTGTTCGTGTTGAGCGCGCGCCGTTCCACGCCGCCATCCGCCACGCCTCCATTGGAAGCCACGGCGGGCGTAAATACAACTCCCTCCATTCCGTTAGGTCCGCGGAACGTCTTGCCGACTTTCACTACTTAGACATTTTGGCGCGCGTTACTTGCATGTTACTCACACTACATGACTCACGCTTGATTGCCACTGAACTTGGCGAACTCTTGCAACTATTTTACAATGATGAATATGCGGCCCGCTCAGCTAGCCGCGACATTCATACGCCGGCCGGGTCAGTCGTGGCCGCGCAGTTGTGCCGTCACACTCGTGAGACGAGGCTCCAAAAACGCAACATTTTGTCGCTACTCCCGCTCGCCACCAGCTCGCCATCGTGCGCAAATGCGACGCCTCGCACCGTCTCTGCGTGCGCAGCAGGAAACTTTGTGCGCGCGGCGCGAGTCTCAAGATCCCACAGCCACACCGTCTTGTCGTGGCCGCCGCTAACAAGCGATGCGCCATCCGGCGAAAAGGCAACCGACTTCACATGTCCCGAATGGCCCGACAGCGTGGCAGAGCACTGCTGGTTGGCCACATTCCGCACGCGCACGTGACCGTCTTCGCATCCCGTCGCAAGGGCCTTCGGGTCGATCGGTGAGAACGAAACGGCATACACGTTCTTCTGGTGGTCAAATGTTGCAACGCGGTCGCCCGAGAGCATGTCAAAGAGAAGCGCGCCGCAGAAGGAGCCGTCATTTCCCGATCCCGTACCGCACGCGATGAGGCGGCCGTCGCACGAAATCGACACGGATCGGACGCATGAATTGGTTCCCGGCATATTAAAGGAAAGGATTTGGCGACTGGCGCTCGCATCCCACACGTGCACGGTGGAGTCCCATCCGCCACTCACAATGCGATTGTCGACGGGGCTAATGGCGACGCCACCCACGCTAGCAGTATGGGAGAGGACGGCGGCGCAAGTGCCATCCGAAGTGTTCCAAACGCGGACACTATTATCAGTGGCCCCGCTCGCGAGGAAGGAGCCGTCCGCGGATACGCAACGCTAAGAGTGGCACCGGTATGCCCGCCGAGTGTGGACACACATGATCTGTCCGACGTGCTCCACAGGCGCACGTTGTTATCGCCACATCCGGTCGCAAGCAAGCTTCCCATCGGAGAGAACGCGACCGACGTCACACCGGCTGGGTGTTCCTTGCCGCGGATGAGTTGAGTCGCGCGCTCCTGTTCCGCCATCTCGCGCGCCTTCTGTTCGCGCATTCGTGCCTCCAGCAGCGACTTCTGCGTCTCGGCGTCGTTGATTTTCCGCTGCAGCGCGCTGCCGACAGTCGCTCCCTCCATTCCCACTACCGCCGCGTTGAGCCGTATCATCGTCACCTTGCCCGTCTCCGTCCCGTCCAGAAGCGTCTTGACGATCGCCACGTTCTTCTTTAGCTCCGGGTGCGCCGCCAGCAAACACTCCTCAAAGTCCTTCCAGTCCCACGCAACGACGTCCGCCTCGAAATACTTGAGCCAAAAAGCGCGTGCACGCTCGTCTTCGAGGCGCCGATAGGCCTGCGGCAGGCGCGCCGTCCACGGCCAACCGAACGACCCGTACGGAGGCTGCCCCGGCATGATGCGGGCGTCGTATTGGACGGCAGCGGGTGGCTTAGCTGGGGCCTGCGCAAACTGCGATGCAGAGGGCAGTGCGCCAACAGCTGCTGGCACCGGCGGCGCAGCAGCACCAATCGGCTCGATGTAGTTCACGGGAAGCAAGCCGCTCTGTCCATACGACGTGAGGCGCGCACGCGCCCATCCCTCCACGCCGACGTTGAAGACTACATCCGTGAACAAGGCGCCCGCGGCGAACGACAGTTCGTTCTGCGAGGCACCCGCGAATGGGTACAGCGCCCGGTGCGTCGGCAAGGGCACGTCCCCAGCCGTACCTACGGGAGCACCCGCGGGTGGAGGGACAGGCCGCGGCATTGCGGCGTTCGCGTCCATTTTTTGCGTTGCGCCAGGCACCTTCTCGCTGTCCGAGAGGCCAACCGAACAGTTGCGTGTCGGACTCCTGGCGGCGCAATTTGCTGCGGGATGCTACAAAGGTGAAGCGTGTTGTGCGCGATTATCCGGAATCAACTCCCTAGGGAATGCACGGGTAACCGCGCACCAAAATTGGAGACCAGACTTAGCGCAATCCAGACTTCATTCACCCGCGCCTACTTGTACTTCATCTGCTCGACGTGGAAGCCGGGCATAGGGAACGATTTGGCAAAGGCCTCGACCTCCACGCGGAGGGCCTTCACCTCGTCGTCGTCCTTGAGCGCCGCCTCGAAGTCGACGAGCTTCTTGCCGACCTTCTCCTGGATCTTCAGCGCAATCTTCACGCCGCGATCGAGGAAGTCGGCCACCTTCTCAAACTCAGCCTCCTTGAAGCCACGCGAGGTGAGGCTCGGCGTGCCCAGGCGCACACCGCCGGGCACGATCGCGCTCTTGTCGCCGACGACCGAGTTTTTGTTCACGGTGATGTTGGCGGCCTCGTAGAGCTTCTCCAGCTTGTTGCCGGTGATGTCCTGTGTGGACAAGGGACGCATAAGCAATCCAGATTTCACTGCAAGCGCAATTCAAGTATGGCGAGCGGGAACCACATTTCACTACAAATCAAGTATGGCGAGCGGGAAACAACACGCTTGCATCATTCTCGTAGACTCGGCACAGCTAACGACAATAGGAGCGATCTGCAACACGCACCTGGGGACGAAGGTCCCACAGCACGAGGTGGTTCTCGGTGCCGTCTGTCACGAGCTTGTACCCCTTCTTCTTCAGCGACTCCGCAAGCGCCTTCGAATTGGCAATGACGAGGCGAGCGTACTCCTTGAACTGCGGCGACGCAACCTGCTTGAGCGCAACCGCAATCGCAGCGATCGTGTTGTTGTGGGGGCCGCCCTGCGTCGACGGGAACACGGCAAAGTTGATCCGCTGCTCCAGGTCCTCGAGGCGATCGCCCTTGGGCGCCTTGCGGTAGAAGATGAGACCCGCCCGGGGCCCGCGGAGCGTCTTGTGCGTGGTCGTCGTCACGACGTCGCAGTGCTCGAACGGGCTGTTCTGCACGCCACCAGCGATGAGGCCGCTAATGTGGGCCATGTCCATCATGAGGTACGCCGAGTGCTCGTCGGCGATGCGGCGGAGGGACGCGTAGTCCCAGTCGCGCGGGTACGCAGAGCCGCCGCAGATGATGAGGTTGGGACGGAAGAGGCGCGCGTTCTCGGCGAGGCGCTCGTAATCGATCACGCCCGTCTTCTGCTCGACACGCAAGGGGAAGGGAATTGTGAGAGGGATGTGCGAAGGATACCTAATATGACTGAATGGACACCAACTAACTACTTCTATTGAACTGAACGAAGTGAATGGACCAAAATACAATGGAGACAAACGCACATACAGAGCGAGACACAGTGGCACAAACCTGGTCGAGCTGATAGGGCATCGACTCGAAGTAAATGGCGGACGACGAGATCTTCTTCTTCGCCGTCTGGTAGCCGTGCGTGAGGCTGCAGAGGGGGGGGGGGGGGGGGGGGGGGCAG
>CALSCQ010002773.1:0-29499 GCA_943704525.1 Pigoraptor vietnamica | reverse complement strand
CCTGGAGCAGCGGATCAACTTTGCCGTGTTCCCGTCGACGCAGGGCGGCCCCCACAACAACACGATCGCTGCGATTGCGGTTGCGCTCATGCAGGTTGCGCGCTTGTTACAGCACACGCAACGAGGCACTGAATGCAGCGTTGAAATGGCTACAATCAAACGTCGCATTATACGATGAGGCGACACAACAACAACAGCAATAACGAGAAGTCAAGCGAGGATAAGAGGCAGTGTGCGTGCACTCACTGTCCACCCGAGGGGAGGTCCAGCCCCATGAGCCGCTCGTGCGGCTTCAGCATGCCCGTGAGAGCGGCAAAGTTGGCCGTGCTCCCTGCGTGATGCGGGCCGCACTGTCAGTGGAAAGGAGTGTGCGCACACGCACGCACACGTACACACACGCACGCGGCGCATACGAATTACAGATCATACACAGAACATTGAAAACCTGTCGCAAGTACGACTGCCGACACCCACCCGAGTAAGGCTGCACGTTGACGCCCCACTTCTCCGGGTCGAGGTTGAACGCGGCGAGCGCGCGCTTTTGAGCAAGGCGCTCGACCTCGTCAATGTACTCGTTGCCGCCGTAATAGCGGGCGCCGGGAAGGCCTGGTGGAAGGGATCGCGGTTACCACTGGCACGTGCACCGCGCGGCATTCGCACACGACACTGCACACATCGCTGCACAGGCGACGCAGTTGTCGTTGCCACATTCACCGCAACAGCCACTATAACGACGACTGCGTCGCCTATGCACGCGACGTGTGAGTACACGCACGGCATTCGCACACGACACTGACACATTCACCGCAACAGCCACTATAACGACGACTGCGTCGCCTATGCACGCGACGTATGAGTACACGCACGGCATTCGCACACGACACTGACACATTCACCGCAACAGCCACTATAACGACGACTGCGTCGCCTATGCACGCTATGTGCAATGGCACCCACCCTCCGAGTACTTGTTGGTGAGGCACGAGCCATTCGCCTCCATCACCGCAAAGGACGTGAAGTTCTGTGACAGAGATCGTACATGAGACAGCGGTATTCGACGCAGCAGTATGACAGCGTTCCCACACACACACACACGCACACACACACGCACGCACTGTACACACCTCCGACGCAATGAGCTCGAGACCGCTCCACTGGCGGTGCTTCTCCTTCTCAATGATGTCAAAGATCTCAGGGTCCTCCTCCTGGAGGGGGCGAAGAAGCATCGGATCCTGCGCACAACGACAGCACTTCAGTACAGACACGTTGCAGTGCGCGCGCAAAGACGAACAGCCACACACCATCTTGGCAAAACTGTGAAATGCGCCGACGCACAAGACAGAGACAGAAGTAGGGAACAAATTCCTTCAATCTCAACGACTTTGGAACTTGAGTCTGCAGCCACACGCACGCACGCACACGCACACACACACACACACACGCAGAGAACACACATGCTCTCGCACCGACTGCCCAACGGAACTGATGACATCACGGTCCCAAATTGAGTGCAAAATAATTCCCGCAGAGTATGAATTGACTATGGAACAGGCGATGTCCAAATAAAGGGATGTGCGGAGTCAGCCGTGGGCACGTGGGTGCGACGGCCCGTTTGAGAGAGAGAGAGAGCTTGCACTGCTTAATCGGCAGCAGTCGTTCATTGCCCTCTAGAGGAACGACGCTTGTTGGGAGCGTGTCTTTTGTTGTGTGTGGTCGTGTGGGTATGCGTGGAGAGAAGATTGCACAAAAATACGCGCGTGGGGCTTGTCATGTCGGCGCGCGCTTGAATTTGACGGAACATAAAAGCGATCCTTGTTTTTACTTCCTGGCATCGTCCACGCACAGGTGCGCGCGTTGAGCCGTCGCTGTCTTCTTTTCCAGTTAATATTCTCGCCTGTCGTCACATTGCTCGTGTCGAAACGAAATGAAACCAGTGCGCAAAACTTGAAACGCACCGTTCCCGCCAAAAATCCGCCCTCACGTGACCCGGCACCCTGTCCGCCTTCGGCGTCAGCCACTCAGCGGCAGCACCTGCGGTGTGCGCGGGAGCCAACACTTTGTTAGGCCTCTTTTCGACTGGAAAATCACGTCGTGCAGAGGGTTATTTGCGCTTTATGTCACTCTCCTTTCTCGAGAAAGCCGTTGTCTCTCTTATTAATCGACGGGTTTAAGGCCGTTCACTCGCGGCCAGGTTTTCCCGCAGTACATCAACCCCTTGGGGCGTCGCACACAATGAGCCAATTCGACCAGGAGTGCGGCGTGCCACTGCACTTCTACTACACGCCCTCGGGCTCCGTGCGCCAGCTCAAGCGACGGCAAAGCGACGAGGACCTCCTGCTGATTGAGGAGCGCCCGTTTGCGGTGAGTCGTGTGGGACAGGGGAGGTGCGTGATTAGGAGGCTGTGATTAGGGGAAGTGCTGTGATTATGGGGCTGTACATGCTCTGTGTGTGTGTGTGTATTCGTGACACACACACATTTTGCTGTGTTGAACTGCGCACGACAGTGTGAAGCGATAACATCTCGACGTTCAATGCGCGTTGCTAACCCTCACTTACCCGCATGGCCGTGCAGAAGCGCCCGCTGTACGATACATCCACCGAGGTCGCGGCCGTCGCAGCTCCCGTCGTTCCAATTGCCACATTCAATGGCGCCATCTTCAACGGTGCCGCGCCGGTCTTCGAATCATCCGCGTGCTTTCCGGAGCCAACGGCTGTCGGGGGCATGGCGACGGCCGCGTTTCCGCACGTGTCGGCAGCCGTTGTTCCGTCGCCGCAGTACGTCGTGATGGGAAGCGGACATTACTCTGCCGGTGTCGTCGCAATCCCTCCCGATGTGCCGTCGGCATCTCACATGGAGATGCAGCACCAGGACGAAGGGGAATCGGCCGCACGAAGGGTCGGCGCCGGTTTCTGTGCGGACGTGGACTTTGAGGCCGACGCCGTGAATGCGGCAGATGTGGCGATGGACATTGCGGAGTGTCCGCTCGTGGCGTCGATAGCTGCCGACGTGCGCGCGCAGCAGCCAGTGGCGCCGGTGGTGCCGCTGCGAAGAAACATTGAGGATATTATCGAGTACTCGAGCGTCTCTGCGTCGGTGTCGGCGTCGTGCCACTGCGGGTGTTCCTCCGGCCACCACCACACAAGGTGGGCGTCCATGTTGCGTGGATATGGGGCGGGGGATAGTAATTTTTGTATAAGAATATGTGTCAATGTCATTGGCCCTTGTTAGCTGGAAGGGGAAAAAAGCGGCTTGTCTGTGTGTGCGTGCTGATACACGTGGTTTGTGCAGTTTCGCTTCGGCCAAGGACTACACGTGGGATCCGATGGACCCGAGGTGGAACATGTAAACTTACACCATTCGTTGTTTGCTAACTTCTGCGTTGCGCGTCAGCTCGTCTTTGCGTGCGTGCGTGCGTGCGTGCGTGCGTGCGTGTGTGTGCGTGTGTGTACATTGTCAATTACGGTCAGAATTTTCAACAGTGTAATGATCGTCTCAACCAACGATAAGCGATCGCAAACGCGCCGTTCACGCAAGCACGCGACTATACACGCACGCACATCATAGCCCCTCAAAACCGCAACAACAGATACCGTGCTAACGCCCGATGCACGCTCAGTAGTACCGCTGGTGCGCCCGCGATTGACTCTGCGCAGGCTGCCCCTAATGCACCGCAGCGCCATTCGCTCCTTGTTGCTGCTGTTCCGACATCCGCACTTTCTGCGCCACCGCGCGACACGCGGCCATGTGGGCGCGCCAGTGCCTGTTCTGGCACGCCGTCGAGCAATACCGCTGCGACTTGCATCCGCCGCATACGAAATCGCCCACGCGGCCGCAGATGCACCCGTTCGCGATCAGCGCCGGCAAGTCGGGACCCGACGGCCGACCACGCAGGGACGCTGCACATGCACACACGCACGGGTCAACGATGGCGGTTTAAGCCAAACATGAAAGGCAGAGAAAAAGCGACACCAGACACTCACAGCTTCGGCTTGGCGCGCTCAGGGTCGGGGACGACGGCGCCGGGCTATTCTCCGACCGCGTACGACCAACGGCGCCCCCAATCCTGTCGCTTGACGCCGTGCGCGACGCCGCATACATGGACATGGCGCGCCGGTGCGGGTCGACCGCCTGCTGCGCCGACGCCGACGACACAGACGACGTCGACAACCGCGAGGATGTCGAGAGCTGGCGTTCCATTGCCCTATGCGCCGCCTCTGATGGGCGCGGCTGCGGCGGGGCAGACCACGCCTCGTTCACCTTGCGCTCCGCCTTGGCGAGCGAGCCGTTCGACCCCATTGCGCCCTCCGACGCCCTCATGCCGTTGGGCGCGGGGGCCGCGGACGTCGGCGTTTGCGACGGCCGTGCGTCGCCCTTCGCCTTGGCCTCGGCGGCGTCCTTCAGTCGGTTGAGACACGCCATCCACGCGCGGCGCTCGGCGTCGCTCCTCGCCGCCAGCATGAGGACGCCGTTGTTGTGTCGGAAAGTGAAGAAGAACAGCGAGGAATGGTCGAGCGATTTTGCGGCCTTTGGTGCGTCGCAAGGCTCAAAGATGAACGTCTCGGGCTTGTCGGAGATGAGACGGAGCTGTTGTGGCACAAAAGTCAGCCAATGCAGTGTGTACATTGTAACAAGCGGAGACATGTCCGCACCTTGTCCTTCTTATACACCTGCATCCCGTGGGCGTCGAGCACAAACAGGCGCGTCTTCCACTTCCGCACAATACCGCCGAGCTTCTTCGAGTGAACGAGCAGTTCGCCCTGCTGCACGCTTTCGCCCGCCTTTGCGTACTCCATTTGTTGCACCTGCATCGCAAACTGGCGGTCCAGCGACTCGCGCGGCTGTCCGTCAGCGGCACCCGACTGCCCAAGAGCCGCGAGCGAGTCCACGCCCGCACTCGTGCCAAGCGCGTCCGACGATCCCGTGCGCCGCGACTGCAGCATCGCGGACAGCTGCTGCTGCGGCGACGGCTGAGCTAGCGAATGCGACGGCGGGTGGTGCGAAGGCATAACGGGTGGCGACCGGCGCTCCATCATTTCCGCGTCGAGTTCCCTCTGCAACGCCTGCGCAAGCTCCTCGTCGGCCGTGTATCGGCGCTTCGGCACGTTGTAACCGCGCGACGGAACATCTTCCGATAGAGAGTCTGCCGCCTCGAGGCCCAACTGCTGGCGAAGGGCAGTGCCAGAGCCGGATCCCGAGGGCGTGCGGCCGTGGAGACCGCCAAAATCGCGCGACCGGTGCTCTGTGAGCTGCGCGTGCTGCGACTTGATATGGTCCACGGCCGCGCGCATGAGGTAGACCGAGTACTGCTCGCGGTGCTCGCGCCTTATGGCTGCGGCCGACGCAGAGTCACACGATTCGTAGAAGAGCACCGACGGCTGGAATCGGCCGATGCGGCACTTTAGCAGCAGGTCGATCCAGCGGGGGCCGACCTCCTTCACCGTCGCATCATCGCACATGAGCCACCGCCGGCGCACCGAGTTGTAGAAGAACGCAATGTAGTGCAGGCCGTAGTAACAGATAACGCCCTGCAGCTGCATGAGCTGCGCACCCTCCTCCGCGCCCGCAGTCGCGCCGCCAAACACAGCCGCGGGGTTCACGACGGGCCCGATGAGTTCCAGCACGTCCTCGACCTGCTGCGTGGACGGGTTCGACGTGTCCCACACGAGGCCCACCGCGAGCACCTGCGGCGCGTGTTGCAGCCGCGTCTCGAGCCATGCGGCCCCGCCACACGTACGCACGGGGTGCTCGATCTTTGGCGACACACTCGCACCATTCGGATTAGCAGCGGGCGACAGTCCAGGCGCGTCCCTCGCGTCGTTTGCATGCGCAGCAGCGGTGGCCGCCCCGTCGACGTTCGCAGTTGCCGTGCGCACGCCATCGCCCTCCTTCTCAATACCTTGTGCAGCGTCACCTCCCGTGGCGGGCGCATCCTGTCCGGACACGGCGTTCCCCTTGCCTACCTCCTTCACATCGTCAAGAGACAGCGTCGGGGAAAGCGGCGCAGAGCCGGCATCCGACGACAGCGCGTCAAGAGGGGTCACGCGACCCGACCCGCCATCTTCGTGCGTCGGCGCATCCTCGCTGGCATCCGTCGTCACCGGCCCTTGCTCTGCAGACGTCGCGCCATTGCCGCTCGTAAGCGTCGCATCCGCGTCACTCTCCGATATCGTTGAGACGGCATTGACACCGATGCCCAATCCGGACGTCGCGGCAAGCGGTCCTTTGGCCGCGCTCGGGTGCAAAACGGAGCGGCGCCGCGACGCAAACAAGTCCGCCACACCGCAGTTCGGCTCGCAGACCTCATCTTCCTCGGAATCGACGGTGATCGACACGGGCGCAACGAGCACCGCCGGAACGGCGCCGTCATTCGCACCTTCCGAAACGAGCGCGGGCTCCGCAGACGCGCCGTTGGCAGCAGGCGTCTCCGATGCATGCACCGATGGCCGCCTTCCACCCTCCACAACCACGTCTGCCGCCACGGCCGGCGACGCACCGTCCACGGCAGGTGCGGCACTGGGCGCATCAGCAGCGACCGGCGCTGCGGTCGACTCGGCTGCCCTGGGTTCCTCCTGCGTCTCCCCAAGCGCCGGATGCGAACACCGGCGCGATGACGAGCCCTCCTCGTCGGCGCCCGACCCGAAAGCGGCGTCGTGCAAGAGAAGGTCGAAGTCGAGGTGAGGCAATCGCCCATTGATATACTTCTGCATGCCGGACGCCTGCGGCGGCGGCACCGTGTGCGTGGTGCGCGTGTTGTGGTCAATGTAGACGACGTCGCCTTGCTCGCTGACCTTGTACTCCCACCCTCGCGGCAGTCCTGCGAGCGACGCCACGCGGGGATCCATCCACTGCGTCGTTCCCGTGTTGTGATCGATGAAGAACTGCTCTCCCTCCGGAGTGAAGCCCACTTCCCAACCCTCGGGAAGGTCGCCGGCATCCGTCGACGCCCCTTTGCCCTTGTCCGGCGTTCCATTCGGCTGGCTATTCTGACGGGGCAAGTCGCCTTCGACAACAGACTTTCGCCGCGCGCGCTTCTTTTCCGCCGCCCGCGCAAGTGCGCGCACAGAAACGTAGTGGACAATCTTCTCAAACGCAAACTCGGCCGACCTTCGGCTGCACTCGCCGCAGACAGAAGTTTCCGCGATGGAGACGCCAAACACGGCGTGCACGCAGCACGGCGGGTAGCAAGCACCGTAGCTGTCCGCGCTGCGCGTGTTGCCAACGATGACCGTGTGCAAGTGGTTGATCACGGCCTCCTGCAGCGCGATTGACGCAGAGAAGGTGACCCTCGGCAATATGAGCACGCATCATAGTGAGGGCGCTACATGAACAGCCTAGAGCTTGCAAGAGACGTGCGATACGCAGTAATACGGGACTGTCTAAAGACCGCCATAAAACGAAAAGTGGAGCGGTGGGATACGAACTACTGTCTAACAGAATGAGATGGAACAGACAGTCGTGCTGTCGCACAACGACTCACAAAGCACTCGGCGGCGTCGTCCATTTGGCCGATCTGAAAGCGCGAGTCCTTCTCGTGCACGTTGCTCAGCGCCACGCGCAGCGAGTCCGGGGGAAGATGGGCGCCCTCACCAAACTGATACTCGTTGAAGATGCCCTGAGAGACCGAGTGTTGGTCGACGCTCTTCCCGCGCGCACGCACAACCACGCACATGCACACACCATGCGCACCCACCCACAAAAAATGCGCGCGCGCGCGCGCACACACACACACACACACGCGCGCGCGCACACACACGCGCACATATTTTTCAACCCGCAGCTACTGCATTCCCCACCTTCAACGCGCAAAACACGCAGCGGCCCTGCGACGAGCTCGTGTCCCCGCAGTCGTGCGCTTCCACCGCATCAAACGCGTTCCTAAACGACGACAGGTGCCACAGGACCTGTATGACGCCGTTTAGGAAGCAGTTGTTGTCCCCCACACGGTTCTGCATGCCCTTAATCGCCATCGACGTCGCCGAAGACCCGAGGCCTGGCGAGGGCGACCGCGTTCCCCGGGTCACCTGCGAACCCGTGTGCACCCCGTCGTCGTTCTGCGCACGTGCGCGCGACGAAGTGCTATCGGCAGACGACGTGCGCGAAACGGAGCGGTGCATCGACTGGCCGTTGCCGCTGTCATCGAGCGACCTCAGCCGCGTGAGCGATTGACCGCCCGCTGCAGGTCCCGGCCGCCTGCGTCCAGCGGTCGGCGACGTCGACATGGGCCCCACAAACGACGGCTTCATGGGAAACCCGGTGGCCGCAAAGCCGCCGCTCGACGAGTGCGACATGCGCAGGGGCGATGCGCTCGTGGCGGACGGGACGGACGCTTGCGCCGGGCCGTCGGACTGCGCTGCGGCCTCCACGTGAGACGGGACAGCTCCATTTCGCTGGGGCGAAGGCGCCGACGGGGCACTCGCCGCCGCACCCTCGCGCCGTTGTACAGCCGCATTCTGTGCTGTGCGCTGCGGCGATCCGGACGCGGCCGGCGCGGGCGCATATTGCGCGGTCCGTTGCGGTGATGCCGCCGGCAGGGGCGCCTGTTGCGAGGATCGTTGCGGGGACGAAGCAGGTTGACCGACCCTTTGGCCCTGCGACAACCTCGTTGGCGAACCGTACGAGTCCACGCTGCCCTGCGATGGCAGCGTTGGCGTCGTCCGCCCACTCGGCGGCTTCTTTGTGGCCGCCTGAGGTTGCTGCACGGGCAGGCCCAAAATCTGCGACGACGAAGACGTCCGCGGCGACGTCGACGCACCCGCGCGACGCGGCGGCTCGTTCAGCGACTTTGCCCGCCGTGGTCCGCTCGATTCCTCATAGGACAAGCGCGCACGGGGGTCTCGCGTGCTGCTGGCTGGTCGGGCGCGAGAGGGTGACGCAGGTGGCGATTGCGTCGACCCGTAGTACGACGCCCGCGACGTGGATGCGCGCGGGGAGCCGTGCGACGCCATTGTAAACGCGCACAGAGACTCGGTGCGCTCACGTCGACCAAATCAGCGGCATCTTATCGAAGCGTCCGAAACGCAAGGTGGATGTGCTCCCAGAACACAGCATACGACACGCGTGTGCAGCGATGTCAAAAAACGTTGCGATTAAGTGGTTCGTCCTCACAATCCCTACAAGCGCAGACTGGTGAGACCACACGCGCGTGCGAGTGGAGCAGGGAGTTGCGGACAAAGGGTCGAAAACGGCTGTCTTTGTGCGTGTGTGAGCGTGTGGTTGGAGGGTGTTCCCCACCTCATAGAATTGGATGTTTTGGGTTCAGTTGGGTGTCCCGTTTCGGTGAAAATGCGTATTGAATACATTTCATTAGAAAATGTGATATATAACCCTTCTGATAAAAATTTACAAGATTGTATTACTGCTGTACGATGTGACTATGACAAGGTATTGGAACCACAAAACTGCTATTAGTTCAATTCTACTTCTCGGTAGGACCAATATAGAAACTTTGCGATTTCTCGCGTCCCAGTCACGTGATTTTGTATGAAGAAATGTTCATAGAAACGACTTGTGCGAAAATTTATCACGAAGATTGTGTTCCAAAAATCCGCGAACGGCACAAGAGCGGACACACACACGCGCCGGCGCTCACTCACGTACACACACACGTTTTTTTCCTCCGTCGTAAGGATATCGCACAACCTCTGCGCCCCTCTCTGACTTCTCCGCGCTGCTCAGAGCATTCACAGCAAGTCCCGCGGAACATTAGCGGCGGCGCTGTTTTGGCGCGCAACGGAATAATGCCTCCCCCTGCGTACCCCGATCTCTTTGCAAAACACCCGTGAGTGACTCGCTTAGGGAACTGCGTACTCCCTGTGTGTGTGTGTGCGTGTGTGTGTGTGTGTGTGTGTGTGTGTGTGTGTGTGTGTGTGTGTGTGTGTGTGTGTGTGTGGTGTGTGGTGTGTGTGTGTATGTGTTGTGTGCGTGTATGCCTCTGTCGTGTATGCCTCGCTGTGCGTGCGTAGTGCTACGCGGTGCGTGTGTGCGTGTCTGTACTAGTGTCTGCGTGCGAAGCGTGCGCGCTTGCGCGTGCCTATGTTCGCCGGGTCTAATGTTTTCGATGCTCCCTGCTTCAGATGGTATCATGGGCCAATGTCGCGCGACGACGCCACGCGGCTACTTTCGTCAGTCGGGTCCTTTCTTGTGCGCGACAGCAGCACAAAAGTCGGGGATATGGTGCTCACAGTTCGGTGAGTTTCTACGCCGTGATTGCTTCGTTGTCTGTCGAAAGTAGCTGTTGCTGTCGCGTGTATTATGTGCATTTGTCAGGGAAGAGGGGCGTGTGTGCAAGGGCACTGGGCCTGTAGAGTAGTATTTGTGCGCACTGTGTGAAGAGGGGTGTGTGTGTGTGTGTGTTGACCGAGTGCCTCTGTGTGTGTGTATGTGTGTGTGTGTGTGTGTGTTTGCGCGCGGGTGCGTGTTCATCGCACGGTACGCCAATACCCAACGCACTCTGCCTCTGGCGCGCAGAGAGAATGCCGGCATCAAAAACTACGTGATCGAAATGGTCTCTGGCCAGTTTGTCATATCGGGCGGAAACACAAAGTTCAACTCGCTCGCCGCACTCATCGAACACTTCCACAACCACCGTCTCGACGACTCCAAACTGAGCAAGGCGGTGCGTAAGGCTTCCCTGCGTGCATCGACCTGCGCACATTGTCCCACATCTCTTGTAACCACGCCACTGTGATCCATCTTGTGCGCTCGTAGATTAACCGACCGCCGCCGTCCGGCGCGCCCGCTGGACCACCGCCCCCAGTGCCCGGCGTGCAGCGACCTGCGGAGAAGTACGTCGCCGTTGTGCAGGCCTTGTACCGCTTTGCTGGAGCAGAGGAAGACGAGCTGCCGTTTGAAAAGGGAGAGACGATGCGCATTCTCGAATACACTACGCCGGAGTGGTGGATGGCGTCGAAGTCGCCTGAGGTGTTTGCGTCGATGGGCGGGAAGGCACGCGGGATGATCCCCTCGAACTATGTGAAGGTGTGTGCTTCGTGGTGCTCGTGTCTATTCACCACGCACACCCACAGTCACACACACACAGACACGCACACACACCCATATACGCACGCATTTCTAGGTGCGTGCGTGCACGGACACTCAATTTGGTTCATACCATTGCAGAAATTGGAGGAAATACCGCAGCCTGCCGGCAAGCCGCCGGCGCCCGCGACTTTGCCGCCCGCTACTCCCGCGCCTGCCCCGGCCGCTGTTTCGCCGACACCCGTGCGCGTGGTACAGGTTCCCCCCATGGCCGCCCCAACCGCCGCGCCACCGCCCGTCCCGGTGGATGGTGCGAATAACTCGCTCAGCGCAAAGAGCAACCCCGCACGCCTCTCGCAGGAGCCGCCGCCGAGCCCCAAGACAACGGCCGCGTCTGCAGTCGCGACGTCGTCGGAGGCGGGCCGCCTGCTGAGCAAAAACGAGATTGACAAAATGCTCGACACGAACTTTGACGACATTCTGCAGCAGCTGGACAACATTTGAGGCCGTCGTCCTTTGGTTTTCGTCTGGCGTGCGATGCCGGCGGGGTGCGCGTGTGGCTGCGTTTGCGCGACCGTGAGAAATTGTGCGTGCTGTCTCTGCATTCGTCGATTGCGTTTCTTCTTTTTTGGGAGTGTGAAAAGCCTGTCGCCAATTAATTACACAAACTGTCTTCAACCTGTTCAAATGGGGCACAGTCAACCTGAACTTACAGTGGCACTCTCTTTTGGTTTAAAAATATCCGTTGCAAGCAGCACCGACTACTAAATTCCATAAAATTGTTGTCGGCGCCTGTCAGCCAGCAACGACACTCGGCTTGGCTGGACGGTGCCGATTGCAGCTTGTGCGTGGCGCTCAATGTTAACGCGAAACCAGAGACGTGTCGGCTAATTCAATCTCAAGTCAATGCAAAAAAAAAGAAAAAAGAAAAAAGAAAAAAAAAACATGCATGCAGTAAACTTTTTTTTTACAACTTACACAACTATTTGGTTATGTCAATGGTACTCATTGCAATGCATATTCCAAGACGCCAGCCCTTTACTTCAACCGACGCCTCACCACGTGACACGCGGCGCCCCTCATTCCTTCGCATAGTCGTTGACGGGGTAATCGTTGGGATACTTTGCAATGTGCTCAAGCATCGCCTTTTTCTGTTCCAAGAGGTGCGCGGACGGGACGTCGTACACGTCCGTGAAGATGTGCGAGAGCGCGGGCTTGGGGAGCTTCTCGGCAGCGCCAAAAGCGGCAAGAATGTCCTTGCGCGCGTTCGTGCGGAACGCGTCGTCCTCCTACGCAACACTTCCTCAGACGGCGCCAAGTGCACACAAGAGTTGAAAGACTCTCTCCTTCAGTTCTCTCACTTGCACATTCTCAGACACGGACCCTCATACAGACCACATACGTTGAAGACAGAAAAACGACGACCGCACCACTCACCTCGTTCGTCCACCAGCCGCACTTATCGATATACGCGCGGAGGCGCGTGATGGGGTGGTCTTCCTTGTCCCAGTAGTTGACCTCCTGCATGCTGCGATAGGCGCTCGAGTCGTCGCTGGTGCTGTGGTGACCAATGCTGCGCGCAATGGAAACAGAAAGAGGGTTAGCAACTTCCGTGGGAGAAGAAGAGTCAGCGAGCGAAACGTCAATTACGCACTGTCACAGCCCTCACACAGGAACAACAAGACCATTTGAACAAACCAGAGACAAAACGGCGCCCCGAGCGACACGCAATGAAAGAATGCCCTGGCCCCGTGATCGCAGCGCACTCACCGGTACGTCATGGCCTCAATGAGGACGGGACGGCTCTTCTCGAGGGCGAACCGCTTCGCCTCCTTCGTCGCATTGTACACGGCAAAGACGTCGTTGCCGTCGACGCGAATTGTCTCCATTCCGTACCCACTTCCACGGCTTGCTGCAAGCACGGAAAGGGAAAGGAAGTCAGCAAACTCACGGGTGGAACCAAAAACTAATGAAGGGAAAAAAAAAAAAAGAAAGGGGCGAACAAGGAACGGCAAGTCAGGGACACGGTAAAGAATTAGGCAGACTATCGAGTGGCACGTTGCGCCTGTGACCCACCGATGCCATCGCCGCGGTACTGCTCCTTTGTCGGCGTCGAAATGGCGTAACCATTGTTGCGGCTGTTACATTTGAAAAGAGAAGTCGTCAGTGCAAGCGACGAGAAATGGGACACTGGCATATGTAACAGCGCTAGCATGATACTCCACCAAGACAACATGACACACGCCTGTGCGAAACAGTACAAGTACAAAACAAAGCCTCCGTCATGAACAAGGAAGACGGGCGCTAAGGAACGGCGACTCACCAGAAGAAGATGCACGGCGCGTCCAGCGTCGACGCAAAGTTGAAAGCCGCGTGCGCATCGCCCTCGCTCGCAGCGCCATCGCCAAAGTAGCAGATGACGACGTTCGGCTTGTTCTGCCGCTTGAACGCGTACGCAGCGCCGGCGGCTTGGGGCATCTGGGTCGCGAGGGGCGAGCTGATCGTCTGGAAGTTGAGCTTCTTGCTGCCGTAGTGGACGGGCATCTGCCGGCCCTTGGCGGGGTCCTTCAAGTTCGAATAGCACTGGTTCATAAACTCGTCGAGAGTGAAGCCGCGCCACAGCAAGACGCCGGCCTCGCGGTACTGTCCGAACACCATGTCGCCGAGGTCGAGTGCCGCGGCGCTGCCGATGTGCGTCGCCTCCTCGCCAGAGTTGGTCATGTAGAAAGAGATGCGCCCTTGCCGCTGCGAGTTGTAGAGGATCTTGTCCATGATATCCAGCTGAAGCATCGACGTGTACATTCGCAGCACCGTCTCCTTGTCGAGCTGAGGGGAGAAATGAGACAGGTGAGTAGCCGTCTCAATACGCGCAGATGCTACGGGACGAAGGGAGGGCAAGCATCGCCTCCCTCCTGTAACTAGCGCAAGACCCTGGCGACAAGTACAACGCGTCTTCTGTGATACTAAATCACGTGGCATGCAGAGGCAGAGAGTGGCCTGCGCACCTTGGGATCCTCCGCAGGGTCGATAATCAATCCGCTGCGGTCCAGCACGCGGTAGGCCGGCATCGCCACTTCACTCGCCGACACGAGCTTCAGGTTATATGTGAATCCGCACCGTGCGCCAGGATAGTGTCCAGTGTCGTCGGTGGAGCCCCGGGGAAGCGGCGCGTCGCTTGCAAAGCATCGCACAGCCTATGTTGGAGGAGGGGTTGCATAAGGCCACAAGCCAACTCCCGTCGCATCCAAGTCACAGCTGCTCGGTATTCAGCGCCATACGAAGCGGTGAAATAACGCGCACACACCTGCACTGCAACGCGCAACCGCTGCGGGCGAAGAAGCGCCGCAACGCCGCCGCGCAACATTTTGTGCGTCGTCGAGTGCGACCCAACACTTCCGAAGCGTCCGATAAAGTCCCCAAAAGCTGCCTGGACGTCCCTTCGGTGCCACACAACCGCGCTGATGTCGTACGCAGCCGATGAGAGCGTGTGCAAGCGCAAGGGACAGCGCGTAATATCGTACTCGAAAGGTCTGCACGGTGGCTTCTCTGTGCAATCGGAGTTGCCGACTTCCACGTGACACGTGCAAACCCCAAGCCCCCGCGCGTTCAGGGCATGGTGGATGTTACACCTCCGGTTACCCGAAGGTGGGTGTTACAATGTATGCGAACTGAGGTGAGGGTTTTAATAGGCGTAACACGCTCCGCATAGGGTGGGAGCTATATCGATCGTGTCTCAGTGTGCCGTTCAACTTCCATCCTTCACTTTGAACGACAACTCAAACAACCGGCGAAAGAGAGAGTATTCGTCATTTATTTGCAGGAATGGCGAGTGGTGGGGTATTGTTGCGCTCTCCTTTGTGTGTGTTGTTTAATATCGATTCGGTTTAAGTATTCATGATGAGATGACGCTGCTCTTCCCCACGTCAGACGACGATTTCCAAGAGTGGCGCGAGCCGACCGAGGCGGAGAAGAAGGCGCTCGAGGCCAAGCGCGCTCGCAGCGACAAGATTACGCAGCGCATCGGCCATTACCTCCTTCGTGGCCATCGCATGCTGAACGTGTACTGCGACGACTGCGGGGTGTGTGACCCACGTGCGCATATCTGTTGGTCTTTTTCTTTGACAATGCTGTCGGTATCTTGTTTGCACACTCCGTTGGCTGTGAAGTTTAGACCAAGACGTATGCCAGAGCTTGCTGATAATGTGGCTCGGCAAGCTCCGTCTCTCCTGTGTTGTGCTAATACTTTGAGTGCATGAACACACAGACTGTTCTCATGAAGAACCCGGAGTCGCAAAGCGACTATTGCGTCGCGTGCATAGAGGTCGACAAGAGCGCACCCGTCCAGCAAGGTACTTCCTTTACGCCGCACTCCGTTCTGTTAGCAGGCCGCTGTTACTGACGAAACGCAACCAAGCAGCACAACCCCGGCGCAACGACGACAAATCGCAAGCAAAAGTCGAACCCACGGCGCCAGTGGCCGTCGTTCAGACTGCCCCTGTCACGCATTCGGCTCAAACGATTGCGACAACTGCGCAGAGTGCTCCTGTTCACGCACACGCGCACACGCACGCACACGTGGCGTCGCGGCCGCTGTCCTTCGGATCCGTTTCTCACGTCGCCATTGATGCTGCGCCGCAAGTGCACTCGGCGACGACCGCGCACGTGCATATGGGCCTGTCTGCGGATGCCGCCAGTGCTGCCGAAGCTCTCTCGGAGAAGATGCGCTCGGCGAGTGAGCTTCTCCGCAGCACTACGAATGTGGCTGACGCCTCTGCGCTGTGTCGCCTCATCAAGGACTGTGCCGAGGCGCTGGCCGCCGTGCACGCCCTCCAACACCCGTGCGGGGACACACGGCCTTCCGCGCGCTGACGTGGAATACAGCCGTCGGTTGACACGCACGTGCACACGGTGGTCACGCAATGGACGACGTTGAATACACTATTCAGTCTCGGCCAGTTACACCCGCGACGCACTGTGCGGGATGCAGAGACGAGCCCATGCGCAAGAAGAAAGCGCACACAGAAACGCAGCGCGGCCGCACGCACGCAGCATGACAAACGCAGCGCTATTGCGAGTAAATCTTTTTCTTGTATGCGTCCGCTATCCTCTTTCGGAGAAAGTGCCCCACCTGGCCGATGCGCACGTGAGACACACAACAACAACACAGACTTAAAAAACATTCCATTCTACGCGCAACATGTCCATACCATACACACAACGCAGGTGCACGTTCAACCCACCCACGACGGCAAGCACGCGCTGTCCAGCGTCTTTCTCAGCGCCTCGCACTTCGTGTCGTCGTTTCCGTTGGCGTCGAGGCACGCAAAATAGGCATCGCGCGCGTCGTAGCACCGCTTGCGCTCTTCCGCTGTTGGCGCATGGTCTGGTATTTTTGTCCCTGTGTTCGACATGGTCGGCTTAGAAGCGTGCACGCAGAAGCCGCGTTCCTTCCTTTGTAGCATGGCACTTGCCTCACAGCTGATCGTAATTTTTGTTACTCTATTCCGACATCGGAATCCCATGTTACGACCAACCTCTTTTTTTTTTTTAAAACGACTGCACGTTTGCACATGCACTTCAGTTACGAACGATCTTGAAGAAGCCGCCGAGTGTAAGACAAGATGTTGCGCGGCACGTGGCGCTCCCCGTGTTGGCAGCGTCTGATTCCAGGGCGCTTCCTCTCTTCTTCGTCCCCTCGCGTGGAAGTGCCCGTGCAGCGCACTGCCGCAGCGTGCGTGATTGGCGACGAAATCCTCACCGGGAAGACTGCCGACACGAACTCGCACACCTTGGGTATGTGGTGTGTGTACGCATTTGTCCGTCACGTCACTGCAATCCGTGTCTCCGCGTGTCTCTCGACCTCATCCAGCCCAAAAGCGTGACGTCACATGCCGTTTTCCACAGCCAGTTTCTGCTTTTCGCACGGAATTGCTCTGCGAAGAATAATGGTCGTTCCTGACGTCGAGGAGGACATCGTCGGGTCGATCAAGGCGCTGTCGAAGAAATATGACATCGTGTTCACGTCGGGGGGCATCGGTGCGTAAGTGCCACAACCGCAACACTCACAATCTGCGTCGACGTCCCACTTACTAGGGACATGCTGCAGGGCCCACGCACGACGACATCACGTACGAATCTGTTGCAAAGTGCTTTGGGCTGTCGCTCGAGTATCATGCGCCGACGCTGGAGCACATGGAGCGATACATGAAGAAGCCTCCGAACGAGGCCGCGAAGCGGATGGCGCTCATTCCGCACCCGGCCAACGGTGGGGATGCGTGTTGCGACGCATGCATGTATTCACCCCTGTCAACGTGCACAAGCGCATGGAATGATTGAACCGCTCACGTTTGTACCATCGATCGCCGTCACTTGCAGTCATACAGACGGAGGGACTTTGGCTGCCGCTCGTCGTGTGTCACAATGTATATGTACTGCCGGGCGTCCCTTTTCTGTTCTCGCGCATGCTTGAAGGTCTGTCGGAGCACCTGGGCAAGGGAACTCGCTTGGCAAGGTGCGCGCTACTGTGATAGTTAGGTCATGGGTCTTATTGCGTTGTGGCAGTCGCCTGAACGCAGAGGTTGTCGCCCACACAGCCCACACAGGCTGACATTTCTGTTTTCTCACTGTGCATCGCGTGCGCTGTCCCCTTCAGGTCCGTTTTCTACACGCCGTTGGCGGAGACGGAGTTTGCGGATGCGTTGCGGCGAATTCAGTCGAATTTTCCCGACGTCGCCATTGGGAGTTACCCGCGATTCGGCGATAAGAAAGTGCGAGGCATGCTCACATTCGGTGAGTGCAGGCACAGATACCGCGCACGCGGACACACGCGCATCGCACACACGAACGCGACTTAGAAACACAGGACGCACACGCACGTTAGGACGCACACGTTAGTTATCCTCCGAGAGGGAGTTACCCCTACATTCGGTGGATGCCAGTCAACACACGCACGTGCACACACAATAATCGCCTCCACACACGCACAGTTTCGTCTTGTGTACTCACCCGGCTCGCATGCAGAGGGATTTGACGCGGATAAAGTGGCACAATGTGCGGCAGCCGCGCGTGTCATTGCGCACGGTGCGGACACGCCGGAAGAGTGCACTGCGCCGCCGTCCAAGCTATAGCGACAGGGCCGGATTAAACACCATGAAAACGTCAACCGCACGCTTGAGTCGTGTCACACACAACATGGCAACACGGGCCGATTAAGACAGCGTGAAAACGGCGACGGCACACTGGGACGTGGCACACGAATGTCAGTTTTCGGTTTTTCATTCAGACGCGAACGAGACGACGCACCAGGGCGCCCCTCCGAGCACGCCACAGACCTAGTCTGGAAGACTGAGAAAACGCAAGAAAGAACGCGCGCGCGCGGATAAGAGAGAGAGAGAGCGAGAAAGCGAGTGAGAGACGAGCGCGGTGCCAACAAAAGGGAACACAAAGAGAGTGAAGAGAATTCTCGACCGGCGAAGAAGTAGCTGAGGTAGTTTGGCGTCGTGACCGCTCAAACCACGTGCTTGGCGGTCAGCACGCCATCGCAATATACAGACAGAGATGATTTCGAATGCAAGGCAAGGCGGAGGACTTTCGGTTACTTCTTCTTGTCACCAGACTTCGCGGGCGGCCTGCACACACGACGAGAGCAAAGTTAGCCCCCACAAATACGCAGGATGCCACGTACGCACACTCGCACTTACACCTCACACCCACAAGCAAAACATCCCGACACACCACATACACAAAAGCCGCAAACGCACCGGAACGTGCCGACGACGACGGCGTGGTCGCGCTCGTAGGGCTCGAGCGTGAGCTGCTCCTGAGGCTTGAGCTGGAGCTCCTGGAGCTTCTTCACTTCGCCGGCGAACACCGTGGCGGCCTCGGCGGTCGAGTCAATGCAGTTGGCCTGCCAATCGACGACAGAGCGTAAGAATAAGCACATGCACACAGACGCACACGCAACCAATAACCACATGTTCAGCGGAAATGGGTTGCCCTCAGAAAGATAGACAACGCACAGACGAAAAGCGCACTGACGAATGCAACGGTGCGCACCTTGATCGAGATCACAAAGTGGCCGCCCGTCTTGAGGAAGTACTGCGCGTTAATGCCGACGATGCGCGCCTGGTCGGGCTGGGCGACGTCCGCAAAGACAGTGTCCACCATGCCTGGGTGGGCGGGCGGAATGGCGCCGTCAGCGCCGCAGAAATTCCACGCACAAGCAACCATTTGAGTCGCATGGCACAAGTTATACTCTTTCCAAACTTGCACACCGTTAACTTGAACGCTCGAGGCAATCAAGCAAAATCGCTCCATTCCATCTAAGCGCTTCACACTCACCGACAAGCATGCGGTACTTGTGCGGGTGCCGGGCGTCCTCCACAATGGGGATGACGTTCGTGCGCTTCTTGGCCACGTTCACGAGGTCGCGGCCAGAGCGGTGCGAGAACTCGACAGCATACACGAGGCCCTCCTGCGCAGACGACACGCACATTCAGAGACAAGCACGGCCCGATAGCAGTGTCGGTAGCACTAGGTCGATACTAACATGCGCACAAGCTATTGTGCAACGTGAACACAACACTCACCGGACCGACAATGTCCGCGACGTGCGACACGGTCGTGCCCGAAGCGGCGCCGAGGTAGAGGACCTTGGAGCCGGGCTTGATGTGAATGTTGTCGACACCACCGACGATGGCGGCGCAGAGCTTAGACCGGAAGGGGTTCCACACGCGGTACTCGACCTTGTTGCCGTCATTCTGGGGATGCGCAGTACAAAGTGTGAGCGATGGGCGAGTGTACATATACGCGCACGCGCACACGCACATGCGCATACACGCACATGCGTAGTTATAATGCATACACACGCAAAGTGAGCCTCCTCAGGCATCACACGCACCTCGACCGCAATGCGCTTCTCGCCGTACACAGACTCGCCGGGGACGAGGTTCTTCGTCACGATGACGTCCTCCTTGCCGCGCGCAATGAACACGCCCTCGTGGCGATGGGGCTCGATCACGACCTTCGCGCCACCTTTGGCACCGCCGCGCCCAGCAGCACCGCCTGTGCAGGGAATGGGATGAGCACGTGTGCTTCCATTGGGAGGACAACGAGAGTGGCCAACGCCCACGCACTGCAATAAAGTAGCACTAAAGTAATCTACGTTCAGTCTCTCTATTACGGGAGGTCGCATATGCAAGAAGGGGGGCCAGCCACACCCAGCAACACAGCCACGTCTAGGTGACACAGAAGCGAAGCATCAAAGATGCGTTCGGACGTGCCACTTATGCAACCGCACATGCACCGCGACGACGCGCCACAGCGCAAAACGATGCGCACACTAATCGCAACCTGGCAAGACAACTCACCGCGCCCACCACGACCACCGCGGCCACCACCGCGGGGACCGCCACGTCCGCGACCACCGGCACCGCCACGGAAGCCGCCGCCGCGCTGCTGGACACCGCCGCCGCGCGCACCCCCAAAGCCTACCACGAAACAAACCGGCCAATATTCAGTATGCATGCATGACGCAGATTGGGGCATGTCGGTACAGCAGGACTCAACAAAGACCGCGGGACTGCCATGTGCAGAGCAGCAAAACAACACGATACACAACTAAAGCACACAATAGCCGTTGTATGCAACTTGACACTATCACACATTCGACGCAAGACACAAGACACACGAGGATGCAAAGGCACAACACATCAGACATAGTACGACCACACAATGCCCACCGCCGCGACCACCGCCGCCACGACCACCACGGTCACCGCCGCCACGACCACCGAATCCTACGGAGATGTCATTCGACATATTAATAAAATTGGACATCCGTCCATACAGCACAAGCGCATATAACACACGCCATTATCCGCACACAGCTGTGCATGCACCGCACTCCCCAAAAGTACCCAGATCCAGCGAACAATGCTCACCGGGACGGCCCATTCTGAATCAAGCCACGCACGCGCAGGTCGCCAACAAATAGATGTAAAAACGAAGCACGAAGCTAATCTGCGACGACGTGTGCAGCACTTCCACCCTCCGCTATTCAACAATGCTGCAATGGCCACTGACACAGGCGGAGAGTGCTGCAAGTGTGGCATCATGCTCGCACGCACACTCACAACACGAGTCGCACACGTGGGGGACCGAACAAGGGGCATTACTAGATGATTAGAGTGCAATTATTTGGAGTGCGACAAGCAGTACATTTTTCATACTGAAGAAGAATTATTTTCTTAGGAAGGCCATTACCTTCTTTAACTAGCATAAGATAGAAGAAAGTACCATATTTATACAGATATTTTCGTTAAAACCATATTTAGAAATTTACTCCTTGTAAGGGTACTTATCAGCTGTTCGTGCAGGTAACAGTTCAAACACGGCGAACGCCGAACTTCAGACGATGGCCAGCACACACCAAACCCACGCAAACACACGGCACCGCCATGGCGACAAGGTGCGCCCTTTCGCGGTCCTTACCAGGCCGTCGGTTGTTCTCGTTGAACCGGACATGGGCGCCAGTGCCCACCCGACGCGCATCCTCAACGGACGCCGCGGTGATGGCGCGCGCCGCAACACGCCTCTACGCGATCCGGCTCATCGTAAAGCCAGTTGCCGTCGCGACTGCGGTGCGTACTTGCGTGAATCCACGGTCTTTGTTGTGATCAATGGGCTTATCCTCGCTCTCACTTTTTGTCACGTAGTTTTCTATCGGCAGCTACGCCTGTGCGACTGTGTGCGACGGTCTCCGCGGTGCTTCGGGTACCCCAAAAGCCCGACGTCCGTTTGCAACGGGCATTTCGTTCATTGATGACAAACTTGGGTGAGTGCTTCAATTGTTCCGTTGAAGCGATTGTTACTCCCCCACGCACGTGTTCGGCCCGCCAACAGTTGTAAATCGAACCAACTTTGTCGTAGATCGTTTCGCTGGGACCTCTATGTCCTGCCGTGCGCACTATCGGCGGTGCATGTCGGCATTTTCGCGCTCACCCGTGCCGGAGTGGCTGGCGGTGCCATTCGACGGGCCCTTGTGCACTGGCCCGACAGGCCGACGGCTGTGTCGACGCTGGTGGGTGTGTGGAGATGCACCGCGTGTGTTCTCTTGGGTTTGCGTTACCTATACTTCACACTTTCTCAATGTTTGGTACGGCTCACCGAGATGCGTCACTGGCGCAGTTAAACCAATTTTTCCACATGGAGTCGCGTCACGTCGCCGTCGTCGTCGGCTCCCTCTTCGCCTTCGGCCCCTTTCTTCAGGAGACAATGGGACCTGCGCACTTTGTCGCATGTGCGCTGACATCCGGCGTTGTCGGGACAGCCACCAGCCACGTTGTGCGGGTGCGTGCGCCGAAGCGCGATCATTCAGTGTAAGCGCAACACGTAGTCAACTCACGATTACCACCGCGTCTTCTCCTTTGTAGGTGGCGACGTTCTCCAAAATCCCGATATTCGGCGGCGCTTCAAGCGCACTTGGGATGGCGTACGCCGCGGCTGGCCTCTATCCCCACTGGCGCCCCGAGCCGCTCTATGCACTCCGGTGGAGCATCGACGCGAAGGACGTGGCTGCGTTCGGAGCGCTCATGTCGGCGATATTCCTGATCACAGGCAGCATCTCTTTCGACCATGCCGCACACCTCGGCGGCCTTGCGTACGGGTGGTGGAGGGGGTCGGTCCGCTTGAACGACATTATCGCGCGCATTGAAGCGGACGACCGCGCCAGGGCGGCGAAGGCAAGGGCGCCGAAGGAGAGTGACGCCGTGTTTGATCCGAGCGCGGACGACATTCAGGATATCGTGCGGCGATATCGGCCCCTCTTTGCTCCCTCCACGCGACAGAGCGACATTGACGCGTGGTTTGCGCCCATTGTGAACTCGGTGGTCGCATGGCTGAATAACAAGAAGGGCTAGCTTTTGCCACTACGGAATCGGAGCCAACGCCGCGTGTCTGATGCGCACTCCCTCACACACATCCCCTTCATTTCCACTCGGCATGCGTCCCTACTTCGGAAGGTCCTTGCGTCCGTCCACGAGCTGCTCGACCACAGCGGGATCGTTGAGAGTCGAGACGTCGCCAAGATCGGCGAATTCGGACGCGGCGATCTTTCGCAAAATTCGCCGCATAATTTTGCCCGAGCGAGTCTTCGGAAGGCCCGACGAGAATTGTATCACCTGTCGCATGTGCGCAAGGAAGTAGAGAACAAAATGGTTACGACGGGTATCGAACGCGAGAGCGCTTTAGTTTCACGAGTGGAAGAGGACGTTCGGTGTTGCATAGAAAAGGTAACAGGAGATGCATCGTTTGGCTGGATCCACTCACGTCAGGCGCGGCAAACGGGCCAATGTCTTTGCGCACGAGGTTCCTGAGGTCCGCCAGCAACTTCTCGTCCGGTTTGTGGCCCTCCTTCAACACCACGTATGCGTAGATGCCTACCGCACGATAAAAACACAAGCGTGAGAAACCACAACGGGCAGCATCGCACCACGTGCGCGTGTGCGCGCATGTTTGTGTGTGCTCCTGCTATGCAACGCCCCGAGTAGACAACCCACCCTGGCCTTTGATCGAGTGCGGGAAGCCAACCACGGCGGCCTCCGCAATTGAGTGGTGCTCCTCCTGCGGCGCCATGAACGACAAATAATAACGAATACCTCGCCATATACAAAACAAGAGCGGACACGTATCGCTACTCAAAGGTAGAGATTTGAAGTTGGGTATGCGTCGCGAGGGAACCCACCAACGACCCCTCGACCTCCGCCGTTCCGAGGCGATGCCCTGCGAACAACCGATATTAATTTGGCACACCACAGGAATTGTAAGAGAGCGTTCGCCCCGCACACACACACACACACAGACATCACAAAAGAAGCAAAGCCACACGCGCCACACATAACATGGCGCGCATTGCGGACGTCTCGCAAAGAGCACCCACCGCTGACGTTGATGACATCGTCAACGCGTCCAGTGATGAAAATGGCGCCGTCTTTGTCGCGGTGCGCGCCGTCGCCAGTGAAGTAGTACCCTTGTGGCCAAATGCATCATTAGACCCGATGCAAAGGCAAGGCTTCCTGCCGCCCTTAAACGCCCACATAGCACTCACGCATAACATAGTGCAGCCCACTTCGCAAAACACTCTTGACACATGCAGACACCAATCGAAACCCACCAGGGAAGGGCTTGAACATCGTGTCCGTGTACCGCTTGTGGTCGCCGTAGATCGTCCGCGCCATGCCCGGCGTCACCGACTTGAGGCACAGAATGCCGTTGACGTCGTTGCCAACAATTTCCTTGCCCTTGTCGTCGAGGAGAACAGGCTCGACGCCGAACATCGGCCGCATTGCCGCGCCAGGCTTAGCGTCCTTGTCGCCGGGCAGCGGCGTGATCATGATGCCGCCCGTCTCTGTTGGCCCAAGGCGCGACGCGTTAGCTCCAAGCATGGAGAGATACACCAACGTGCGAGAAGGCACTGCGGAGAACAGACACAAAAAAAGGGCACAACAAGGTCGAGACGAACTTCTTCCCCAGCCCAACACGCACCTGTCTGCCACCACGTGTCCACGATGGGACACTTCTTCTTTCCGACGACGTCGCAGTACCAGTGCCATGCCTCCGGGTTGATCGGCTCACCGACGGACCCGAGAACGCGCACCGACGAGAGGTCGTACTTGTGGACATGTTCATCGGGGAATGTCTGGAGGAGGCGCAGCGCCGTGGGCGCCGTGTAGAACTGCGTGATGCGGTGCCGCTGGATGGTGTCCCAGTAGCGCCCGGGGTGCGGGTACGTCGGCGTGCTCTCGAACAGGACGGTTGTGCCGCCGTTTGCAAGAGGCGCATACACCTTGTAGGTGTGGCCGGTGATCCACCCGACGTCCGCCATGCAGCCCATGACGTCGCCGTCGCGGTGGTCGAACACGTACTGAGGATAGAGCAGACCGAAGCAACATATCAACCCTTTGCCTGTGGAACACAAAACTCAAACGAACTCGTATACGCCACAAAGCAGGATACGAGCAACACCGTCTGCATTACAGCTGGAGACTCAAAAAAAAGTGAATACCTTGTGCGAGATTGCGGCGTAGAGAAGATAGCCACCCGTCGTGTGCATCATGCCCTTCGGGGTGCCCGCTGTCGAAAATTAAAAAAAAAAAACTGGGTGAGTAACGAAGCCAGCCAAAGAATGAAACACAAAAAAAGTAGTGCGACTAAACATATCAACACGACAAGATACGCACTCGATCCCGATGTGTAGAGGAGAAACAAGGGGTCCTCGGCGTGCATCGGCTCCGGCGGACAGTACGGCCTCTCGCCCGCCATCGCTTCCTGCAGAAACACGTCGCGGCCGGGCTCCATCGACACGGCGGCGTTCGTGCGCTTGGCGACGAGGACGCGCTTGACGCCGGGACACTCGGCAATTGCCTTGTCGACGATCTGCTTGAGCTCAATCGTCTTGCCACCGCGCAGGCCCTGGTCGGTGGTGATGATGTGGGTGGCCTTGGCTGCATGTGAAGATGTGAGGACGGCACATGAGAGCACAATTGAACGAGGGTGTAACAAGAGTTTGTGCGGCGTCTCTAAACGACACTCACCATCGATGATTCTGCTGCGAAGGGCCTCGGCGCTGAACCCCGCGAAAACAACGCTACGCGACAACAAGCCGTCAGCGAAAATCCATGAGGGACCCTCATTACCCATGCAGTGTTGAGGACATGACTGCATGCAGTGATGGTGAGCACGCGCCACGTGCCTGTGAATGGCTCCGATGCGGGCGCACGCGAGCATTGCGTAGACGGCGTGGGGTGTCGGCGGCATGTATATCGTCACCGTGTCGCCCTTTCGGATGCCGTCACGCTTGAGCACGTTGGCGAGGCGGCACACCTCCATGTGCAGCTCGCGGTATGTGATCGTCTGCGCGTCCGCGGGGTTGTCCGTCTCCCATATCAGCGCCGCCTGATCGCCGCGGGTGGCAAGGTGGCGGTCCACGCAATTCTCTGCAGTCGCACCACAACACAGAACTTAGGCACTACACAGGTCATGCAAACTTTGTTTCATCATCCGAACTATCAGATATCTAGCATTCACCTCCAAGGTAATAGACCACACCCACATGATACGAAAAGCCACGCACGATGCTTCTCCTCGCACTCACCGGCGACGTTAAGGTAGCCGCCCTGGAACCACGTAACGTATCCGCGAGACAAATCAATGTCCCGGACCTGCTCCGGCTCCTTGTGCCACTTCAGGTGCGAACGAGCAAGCGCACCCCAGAAGCGCTCGGGGTCGCGGATGCTCGCGGCGTACATCTGTTGGTACATGTCGGAGCCCTTGGCCCACGCGGCCGCCATCGCATGCGAACCTAGCATTTTGGCAGGCGAAACGGAAACAATCCGTAAAAGTGCGAACAAAGCGGTGAAAAGATTTCGGCAACCTTGTCAAGACAGATCAATGAGATAAACTAGGCGACCCAACCTCCATGCTTGAGGCGGATGCCTGTTGAAAAATGAGTGGCCGTCCGTCGGTGAGTTATTCCAAATATGCAACCTATCATTCTGCACATTTCTCCGCTCACCGCCGAGAGGTCCAGCTACGCAGCCGCCCAGCCGACTCCGCGCACAACCCGAAAGCGCGGGGGTGCGACATCTCAGGAGGGAGAGCGCCATTTGCGCAACAGCTCGGGCGGAATACACAGCTGTTCGACTGCGCTCGTCCAGCCGACTCTGGGATCTGTTTACCAGCCTTCTCACAGCCGATGGTGCTAAGATGCACACGCGGGACACACGTGCACACGCGCACACGTACGCACACAGGAGGAGATCGCTGCGTGAAGGCGGCGACACAAAGCGGAGATGCTGTTGTGGTTTTCGTGTCGAGATGGCCAGCAGATGACTGCATGGCGTTCTCTGATTGGCTGGCTGGCGCGGCCGACATCTCGCCATTAGTAACAAAGTAACACAAGATGGATGTTACCCGAGGCCTCGCTTCGAATTCAGATGAACCAATCATAAAATAGATGTTCATCTTCATAGTAAATCCATAGTGAGAAATTTATTATTTTAATTTTTGTAAAGTGAAAAATTCAGCGTTGAAAATTTCTTGTAGGAAATATCGCACAGTTTCATACTTAGTCCATACATTGACACAAGGCCAAATAATTTTTTGTCCTGAGGGCAAAGAAACAAAAACAATAAATTGTGGCACGGAAATAAATTCGCACTTCATACATAATCCATAGTGAACTGCCGATAATTAATAAAGGTGAAAGAAATTCCGAAATTCCTGCACCTTTCACTAGAAATTTAATTATTTTTGCAAAATTAATTTTGCGCGTAATAAAATTAGCTGTCATCGATTTTCAATACTCAACCAATATTGAAAATGAAGCCAATTTCAGATAACTACCCAAATATTTTTTTCCTTTTTTTTGGAGGGAAAAAAAAAAGAAATTGATGAATTTATGTTTCGCGTGACCCTTTTTCACTCGGTGGGGCTGTCAGCGTTGCAGACACACACACCCTGGCACACGCACACATGCGAACGACGACACTGCAGCCGTACACTGCACGCCTTCTAGAGAGCCGCTCTCGATTGCGAATGCGACGCCCCGACCCTAGCTGATTCTAGCGTGCACACTCGGGAGTGCCGACAGTACTGGCGTCTCTCTTTTACGCCAACTGTTATCGGCGAACTACTTCTTACCGATGTCACTGGATTGAGTTTCTGCAATGTGTACCACCGCTGTTGCTCGCGTGAATCTTGGCGCCTTTGCGGCAATGCGATGCAGTCATGCCCGCGCACGTTGAGCTTGCCAAGGGATTGCTGGCAGAGCTGAGGCCCGACGAGACGCGCACGGCGCAAGAACTGTTTGATGAGCTGCAAAAGAGAAAGGCATTCGAGGACGAGTGGGTGACGCGCGCACGTGTGTGTTTGTGCGCGTGCGTGTGCGCGGGCGCGCGTGTGTGTTTGTATGTGCATACGTGCGTGCGTGTGCGTGTGTGCAGCGTGCGTCGCGTGATCTTGTGATTGCTCGCCACTGACAACGCGTTTGCCGTTGCATAGGTCGGACTACGAGGACGATCTCGATGAGCTATTGATCGACTTCAGCAGCACTCTCTTCGAGGAATCCGACAAAGCAAAGAGCGACATTGTGCGTATTCCTGGCGCCCCTGCGTCGTACGCACTTAAGGTAAGTCTTTCGCCTCACGCGCGGCCGCATTTCAACGCTGGATCGCCAATCATGCCAACTGAGCGCATCTTTCTTCCAGGACGTTTATACCCAGCACATTCTGAGTGCCGGTCGACCGAAGCGAAGCGCACGCACCGACGCGTCGAACGAGAAGTCCGAAGAGCGGCCGCAAGAACAGCGTCCTCCTTCGCCGCGGCGGAAGTTTCGGGGCCTCGCGGCAAAAATCAGCGCTGCTATCGCGCAGTCGACCATTGCCGTGTGCGATCCCATTGGAACCGCCCCTTCACCAGCTCCCTCGAAGTCGGTTCGTGCAGTGTCGTTGCCCAAGGGGTCCGCGGACGCCAAGAACAGCAACAAGAAAAAGTCGTTGCCGTCGTCTTCGTCGACCCCTGCGTCTAGCAAGCCAGGTAGCTCTGCGCGACAGGCGAAGGACAAATCCAAGGCGCGCAAGTCGGCTACTTCGCCTCCGGCGCTGACTGCGCGGGAAGCCCGTTCGCTGCGGCGGGAGTCACGGCGAGGGGACGATTTCCAGACCGGGCCGTCGGACAGCGGCGCGCGGGCCCCGGAGAAAGCCATGGGTCGCGAGCACCTGGCGCACGCGCGTGGCTATGGCGAGGATGACGACGACGCCTACGACGATGGGGGCTCGCAGGACGGCTATCCGGACCACGAGATGCGACCAACCCCAGGCTCGCGGCCGCTCTCTGATAGCCTAAGGACAGTGCCACCGCGCCCGCTCGAGTCGGGTATGTGGCTGTGTGCGTAATTTGATTGTGAGCCTCCGTCTCGCCCAACGTGTTGGAGTCGTGTTGAGTGTGTGAACTGTCGAATCATCGGACGCAGGGTTCGCTGCCGAACTGAGCCGCGCCGTTCCGCAACCGCCCTCGGTGCCCGGGACTGGCATCCAAGTGAGAGATGCGGCTGTGGCGGCGGCGATTGCGGCCGCGCAAACTGCGTGCGCTCAGGGCACGCTCCGGGGGAGGAGGACGAGGACGCGACAGCCGGACGTGGACGCCGTATTTTCGCCCGCCATGCGCTCGCGATTCGTCACGCAAGGATGCGTCGATCCGGCCAAGGGCACGTACTCACCGGCAACCATGCAAAAGTACCCGAAACCCGAGATGCCGACGTGGAACGGCGACGTTTCGCGCATGTTCGAGAAGCTGTCGTCGCCCATTCTGAACGTGAACCTTGTGGTGCGTCATTGTGGCAATTGGACCATTTTTGGACGTTTTGCGCGCGACTGATTACCTTCCCCGACCGGCGCACACACATGCAAACATTGCAAACACTTTCCTGCACACACGCTTACACTGATTTTGCCATCCCCCCCCC
>CALSCQ010002771.1:0-11159 GCA_943704525.1 Pigoraptor vietnamica | reverse complement strand
CCCCCCCCCCCCCCCCCCCCCTTCTTTCACTTAACATACCGTAGGCGTCGGATGTCATGGCGTCGGTGTACGGGTTCGACCATCCCCAGACGGCGCGCGCTGTGAAACTTCACGTCGAGATGACGAAGAACCAAAAGCTGTCCTCATTTCTGGCAGACGAAGCCGTCGCCTTTCTCGCGATGGCCGAAGCTGCCCTCAAGGTCACGCTCAAGTGAGCTGTCATTATTGCTTCTCGTTGCTCCTCTATTCGGATTGAATGTGTCGTACTGTACGCACGCATACGCACGCGCACACACACACGCGCGCTCGCGCACTCACATTTACTTATAAACGCATGCGCGCGCACTCATGTTGGTCTTAGGTCTTGTCCGTCATATTAATCCTGTTCCCCTTACCGTTGTCCCCAGGTACTACGGCGAAAACCACCCAGCCTATGGCGAGTTCCTATACCACGTCGCCCATCTCACTCTCATCATAAAAAAAGATGCGGAGGCGTTCGAAAGGGACGCGGAGAAGGCTGTGGAAATCCTCGAGAACACGCTGGGCCGACTGGACTCTTCGCTCAATGTGATCATGAACTCGCTTGCGGTGTACTTTGGGGCGCGCTCTCCCGATAAGGACAAGGTGTGTTTTGTGTGTGTGTGTGTGTGTGTGTGTGTGTGTGTGTGCACGGCGCTCACGTGTGTTTACGTATGTGTGTGTTGGTTCGTGTGTGTTATTGGTAATCCACCATGTGCGCGCAGGCGACGTATTACTACCGGCGTGCCGTGGAAATTAGCGAAGCGGTTCACGGCGAAAACCACGTCTGGACAGCGTAAGTTGCCCTCACTGCGACGTTCCCTGTTCCAAAGGCACTTGGATGATGCTTCTCTTCTCTCTTGCCAAGGCCTCTCCCCGCCTAACCCACTCGACTCACTCCGACTTTTCATGCGTGCGCCCCACACCTCGTTCATTCTCTCGGCTCGTTCGCTTAACTTACGTGGGCCGGTTGCAGATACGACCTCGAAGTGCTTGCGCGACACTTGTACCGCATCGGCCACAACGACCCGCGGCTAGCGGACGAGGCGGAGAAAATTAGCCAGCGCGCGGCGAAAATTCGAGAGCAGACGCAAACGGCCTATCTTTCCTGGTAAAAGAAATGTTCCACGGAACTATGGAAGACTGTTAGGCGCCGCTTATAAATAGTCATGCAGATGTCCTGGTAAGGGTAATGTTCTACGGAAAAACTGCACATGTGAAATAGGCTTTCGGGGCGACTGTTTTCAACAGTCAAGAGCGCCGTTGGAAGCACCCCGCCATTACTATTCTGTGTGTCGAAAGAGATTGTGCAATAACGAGGGCGCGGAAGACATGCATAGTGGCACGGCTACTCGCATACCATAAGGAGTCCATTACGCCGAACGGTAGGGCTGTCGCGAACATTTGCTCACGATTGTCAAGGGAAAAAGGCACTGTTTACATAATGAGTTGTCGCACGCGTCGAACACTCCAGAAGTTGCGGACGCCCGTACACCCGTGAAGCGTGAGCGTGTCAACGCCGCTCAATGCGGAGACGTCCTGCACGCGCCTGCATCCCGCCAGCGACAGCCAGTGCACGCCGCCGAGCGACGACACGTCGGTGACGAGAACGCACCCGCCGAGATCGAGTGTATGCACGTGACCAAGCGCAGACACGTCGTGAACCCCAAGGCAACCGCGTAGCGTGAGCGTGTGGACGTTGCCGAGAGCGGACACGTCGGACAGAAGGAGACAGTTGCGAAGGTTGAGTGTGTGCACGCCTCCGAGCGCGCGAACGTCCGACACCGGGCAAAGCGAGAGAGATAGCGTGTGAACGCCGCCCAACGCGCTCACATCCGTGACATCGCAGCCGTCCAAGTATAATCGGCGCACTCGTCCCAATGCGCGCACGTCCTTCACCTTTGGACACGACGCCAACAGCAGCGTGCGGACGCCGCTGAGCATCGACACGTCCTCCACGTTAGGGCACTCGCTCAGATCGAGCATGTGCACGCGGCCAAGCGCGGACACGTCGACGAGAGAAACGCAGCCGCACAGCAAGAGTGTGTGCACGCCGCCGAGAGCCGAAACGTCCGCCACGCGAGCGCATTCCGAGAGGTCGAGTTCGTGCACGCGACCCAGCGCAGACACGTCGGCGATGGACGTCCCCCTCAGCACGAGCTTGTGCACTCGGCCCAGCGACGACACGTCCACGACACGCAGACAGAAAGAAAGGTCGAGCTTGTACGTATCTTTCAGAGGGGAAACGTCCTCAAGGTTCACGGCGTCTCGAAGCGACACGGTGTGGACGCCTCGCAGAGAAGTCACGTCGGCGATGTTGGACAGTACACTCGACTGGAGCGAAAAACACACGCAGAGTTGACGCGCGGGTATGTCCGAAAACACTGCGCCACGCGTGTTCTCATCGCACAAAAATCGGTAGGAGAGTTCGCGTCGCAGTTGGAACAAACGGCGCCTGTGCGCGAGGGCCCGCAACGACGAGCACGTGCGGCTGAGCGCTGCCAAATCCCCTTCGTTCAAACGGGAGAGCACGTGGGCATCCAAAACTTCGATGGGAAGGTCCAAGAGAGACGTGGAGGGCGTCGCTGGCGGCGAGAGGGAAGCGCCCCACACGCGCGCGAGTGCGCTCCGCAGCCAACCCGTCACACGCCATCCGCCGTTGGTTGACGTAACGGCCCTGTCACACGCGTCGTTGCTGGCAGCGCTCTCCATTCATTATGCGCATGGGATATGCCCACAATACGTTCGATAGGTGACACAGCGTATAATGGTCATAGCCGACGTGAAAGTGAAGAGTGCGCCTGAACCGTGCAGTCATGCATTCCAAAATGGGCGCGTCTGGACTGGTCTGGACACGGATTGGACTAGCTGACCCCGATTCATTTACGTTTCATTGTGGCAAACTTAATCGTCACAGCAAACGGGTCGAAAAGGCGCCTGTCAGTTCCTCGCAGTGACAGTCGCGAAGAGGGGGAGGAGGGTGCCCGCAGTGTCAGCAATCCAACCGCCGCCGTCGAGACGCGCGAGTGCCTTGACCGGCGCCTGGAGGGCGGCAAGGGCCGTTCGGCACAGCTCGAAATTGCCGGCGAGCCTGCAAGAGAGCGTGGAAGACATGTGTGTGGGAGACATGTGAGCGCAATGCAACGACAAGAAAAATGAGATGAAGACTCTCGGCGACAGCAGAGAATAGCAAAACTGCGCTCCCCATAGCGCACCCGCACATCGCGACTACTTCGAGCGGCAATTATTCAATCAACGGGCTCTCCACAAACAAGACGCACGCACCTAGACGCAGCGGGGTCCAGGCCGTCGGGGTTCTCCGAGCTCCTATTGACTTCGGCACGCACAACGGCGGATGCGATGGGGAGCCAATCGCGCAACAGGACACTCGTGAGGGTGAGAATCGCCATGAGATAGCTGCGGGGATGCGGCGAAAAGGTAAGGTTCAGCCAAGGACTAGCATCCGCTGCACGCTAGCACGAACACATAAACACACATACACACGCACGCGCACACACATACACACGCACACACACACACACACACGCACACATGCACACGCACACGCACACGCACACGCACACAGCACACGGACAACACGCACAGACGCATAAACACACTTACGCACAAACAACAACGCACATGTACTCACTTCTCGTATTTGTACAGCAGGAGCTTCCCAATCAGTGGACACAAATCCGCCACGCTCGTCGGCTGCAACAGCCCCTCGACGCCCTCTTCACCTCCCACGGAGAACGACAGATCGCGCCCGTCCACAATTGCCTTGCGTGCACGCGTGGCCGCGCGTCGCACGCTGTCGCACAACTTCGGCGCCGTGTCCACAAGCAGTTGAATGCCGCTGTCCCCGACGGACGTCACGTGCGCAACAAAGGCGTCACCACCCCCTACCGACGCCGCTGCACAGGCCCGTAGCACTTCCAAGCGATGAGAGAGCACTTCGGATACGATGGAGTGCTGCGCGCGCGTGTCATCGAACGCCGCGCCGAAGATGTCCGTTGGGTCCAGGCCATCGCCGGGCGAAGCGACGTACTCTGGTTTTGGCTGTAAAACAAAAAGACAGTGTGTGATGAGGGAGCGTTAAGAGACGCATGGCCACGATATACTGCCCGCATGCGTTCGAAATTCACACACTAGCAAACATCCCCCCCCCCCCCCCCCCCCCCCCCCCCCCCCACTCGTTGCACACACTCCACACTTCATCCCACTGAATACACACAAGCATGCACGCACCGGCTTGGCTGCGGTTGGTGGCGACGGCGCGGCCCCATCGACAGCGCCCGCCACGCGCAACACGTCCGTTGATCGCGCGACAGGGTGGAATTCCCTGAACGCGCCCGGTTCAGCAGCCATCTTGGGGGGACTCGACTGCTTACTGACAGGCACAACCGACGGTTGGGTCGGGGATGGGTCGTCCTGGCGCTTTTCCTCGCCCAACGGCGCCTTTCCGCCGGGCGACTTTGTGCTCGCACTGGGCGCATTCGGTGCCTCTTCGATCGATGCGCGTGGCGCAGGCCCCGACCGACCGAGCGAATCGACGGAGTCAACTACAGACGGAGATCGCCGCGAGGGCGACGCTTTCTTTGGAGACGCTTCGCGCACGTCAACAGCCTTCGGGGACTTTCGCGGGGGTGACCGGCGTGTTTGCGCATAAGGCGACTCTGGCGATTCGCCGCGCGTTGGAGATTGGGCAGCATCCTCGCGCCTGTAAAAGCCAGCCAGGCTCACGCTCTCGTCCACCTCGCCCACATTTGCGCCGAGATCAGCACGTCCCTGGTTCGAATCTCCGTAGGAACGCATGTGTGGGCTGTCAGGGACTTCGCTGCTCCGATTGTGGCCGGTCGTTTCGTCCGCCCCTTCCGAGTGATCCGACGGCACGTGCACGCGGCGGAACCCGTGACCAATGACGCGCCTGTTCGCCGGTGCCGCCGACGTCGGCGGGTGCGGTATGACATCGTCCCCCGAATCTGCGTGTGCCACGTGACCAAGCGTGCTTCGATCGTCCGGTCGTTCCGGCTGCCGCGGCGTCCGCGGAGACTCGTAGTCCGCGACAAGTTTTGGTCGGCCGTATAGAGGGGCCAGCACGGCGCCCGCGGGCACAACAATCGGCGCCGAAGCAGCTTCCACGTGCCTCTCCGGCCTGCGAACAATGACGTCTGGGCTGCGCGTGTGCCTCGCGCGGTCTACGTGACGCTCCGAGAGTCCCGTTGGCGTTCGCGGTGGTTGTTGCGCCGTGTCGACGTAACGACGACCGACGTCGTCCAAACTGCCAGACGAAAGCATGGCCTTCGTCCTGGGGCTGTCGTGCGCATGTGCGTGGCCACGACCGGGCGAAGCGACGTGCGAGGGGCCGATAGCGGGAAGAGAAACATCGTGACCGCTGCGTGGACGGGCCGCACTGCAAACGAATGTAATCTTAAGCTCAGCTGTGTGGAGACGCGGCACTGCGTTGCCGTGACACCCCCGGCACACGCGCACACACACACACCACAATAATACGTAAGAAGGCAAGGTATATTTCAACAAGAGCACGCAGGAGCTTGCACAAAGCGCACCTCTGTCGGCCACTTCCCGGCTCCGAAGTCGAGATGGGCGGCAGAAATGCGAGCGAGTCCACAGAAACGCCGTCCCTCAGTCCCCGCGATCTCTCTCCCGCGAGCGAATTAGACGACCCGTTCTGGCCCTGCGCCTTCACGTAGACACCCCACCCGTACTGTGTCGGCGCCCCCATTGGAGAACGGCTGCGACCGGCGTGTGAATGTCCGTGGTTGTCGTGGTGCGCGTGCGCTCGATCGGGTCGATCGGACGCAAACATGACTGTGCGCTGGTCCTCGGCAAGAAAAGCCATTCCGGCCGCCGCTGCCGGGGCGATACGCGTGGGAGCAAACGGGTCTCTGCACGCACAACAACCGCAACACAGGATTAGAGCGATCCGAATAAAGTTGAATCAAACCACGGTGCGCGCTCACTGAGGTGCCACTTAAACGCACCTTCGCCGTGCATTTGCGTAGGACGGGAGCTCGCCGGTGATTGGGTTCACCGACACTTCCGGCGGACGACCTCTCATTTTATCCGCGCTGGCCGCGAGGGCCGCAGAGAGAGGGAACGAAATCTATCGAACGATTCGCATGGTTTTGCGATCTCAGTCAAGTTGAGGAATCCGCGTCAGTCGAACGGCAACGCGCACGAATGGCAAAAACGAGAGAAGTGACCACACACGTACACACACGGCGTTGCTTCAGCACAGATGTGAACTATATGTTTAAGAGCGTGAGGACAAACGTTCGCGTTTGACGGCCAAGCAAGTTGCTCTTGTCACTCGTACCAGCTCCACTTCAAAAATTCAATCCGAAAAATAATACTTAATTTGACATCGGGATGACATTACTATCCTTACAATTGAGATCAGAGCACTGGATAGTGATTTTCTAATAGTTATTTGGAGGGTGACATGAAAAAGTATAAGTCAAATTCCACTGCTGTCCACATACGGGGTGAGATCACACCCTAGCAACTGGAGTGGTCAGCGTTTGCGCCTGTCGTTTTCATTCAGTTTGCGTTGGTACAGCAGAAGCCTGCCGTTTGCGCATATACTCTGCACTCACCAGTGGCTTCGTCGTTTCCACGCTCCCTTTGACCGAGTGAGAGGCCGCAAAGATGGCGCGCATCGTCATTAGCGGCTCGGCCGACTGCGTCCATTTTGCGCGGGTGGGTGCGATGCAGCAGACAGTTATATGCGCACGCGTGTCGATGTTATACTCCTGCTAGCGCTGCATACGCGCGCCAAAGGCGACTGTGTTCTGTTTCGCGGGCACGTGTGTGTTTGCGACTGTTCTGACAAATCGACTACATAAATTGTACCTCAGGCCGATTTCGTGGCCGAACACTTTGCAATCAATCTTCCCGACTTCCGCGTTGAGAAGATCATGAAGCACCCGTCCGAATGGCCCCAATTTCTCGAGGACACGTGCAGGGAACGCAACTGGCAACACCGGGGATCGCCGATGATTTGGCGGAAACTTGGGCCGAAGGACGCGAAGCTAATTGGGAATTGCGAAGATCTGCTCATAATGGTGCGTTGCTTGACTATGCTACATGTGTCTCGTTCCGGCGATGTGGCGTGTGCCGGGAGCCGAGTGCGTACGCAGACGCCTCCCATAGTGATTTCAGTACAAATGTCAGTGAATGTGCGTGCGTATCCCCACCCGCCTGTGCTGCGTTCGCGCATTTTGACGATTTAACTGCAGTTGTTGTCTCCGCTAAATCGATTCAGTCATCCGTCCGCGTACTAACTGCACCTCACCACGAAACGCAGCTGGCGAAATATTTTGGCGAACACCCCGACCTTGAACCAAGTGTGCTGGAAGACATTGCCGCCGAGAATTTGAGAATGTGCAACGCGTTGAGGGAAAAGGAGGCGGAGAAGCGACGACAGGAGGAGAAGAAGGCTGCGGAAAGCGGGGACGAGCAGGAACAATAGAGTGGCCGAATGTGTACAGATTAGAGAGAGATTATTGCGTGCGAGCGTTTGCGTGCGTTTGCCATTGGAATTTTTAAACTACCCTATCGGACAATGGCACCCTTGCTTATGTGGATGTGGGGTCATGTGGTTGTGGCGTCGTGTACGTACGAGCCGATCCATAACTCCCGGGGACAGGACGCTATTGCATGTGTGGCATGTGTGGGACGATACACACAATCCCCGCCGAGGCGAACAGGGATCTTTGACGTTTTCCTCTTGGAACACTTCACCACTTGCCAACAGGCATTTTCAGAGCTCAAAGGGTTATATTACGCAACTGAGACGCAGGCAAACACGCGCACGCAGCGAGCTAGGGACCGCAAAACGCGCCGCCTCACACTGCCTGGGCATACGCCGGCGGCTTCTGGCCCTCAGCATAATACGGCTGCTGCTGGTAGTACTGTCCCTGAGCGGGGTACGCCGCACCCTGAGGATACGTCGCGTAGGCGGGCTGGGCCGTGTAGTAGGCGGTCGCGGGCGCAGGGGTGCCGTAGACGGGGGGAACGACGACCGTTGCGCTCGTCGTGGTGCCACCGGCCAGCTCAAGGGCAGCGAGGCGACGGCGGCGGATGATTGCGAAGATGATGCTGAAGATAAGGAGGATGCCGAGGACGACAAGGAACCAGACCCTGTGGTAATGGGAGGGAGCACGTGAGCACGCGTTCGCACAGATGCAAAGAGAAGGGCACGCGTGAGCACACGAAAACTACTTTTCGAACGCATTTACAGGAGCACCCACCACCAAATGGCCCAGCCATACGTGCAGCAGCCGCAGCTGCAGCAATAGTCCGAATTCGAGCAATAGTAGCCACCGCACGAGCCGCAATACGTGTATGCGGACGACTACAGAGAAGGGAAAGAAGAAACGGGTTAAGATTTGGCGAAGCGCACTGGAAAACAGCCAAAAAATGCAAGCGCTTTTTCGCGCAGAGAACGTACAAAAATCAACTTCTTCGCACTTTAGTTGTCTCTACTGAGGTAAATATCGTTACAAGGCATGTAAAGAATAGCGAAGGGAAGAGCACACTTGCGACAGCCGCAAATGCAACACCGAACGAGACAGTGGAACGCACCTGTCCCACGAAGGCGGCAAGCACGAGGACGAGCGCAAGCGCAACCGACGCCATCTTCTAGTTTGGCGAAAGAGTGTTCGACAGAATCAACAACGCAGGTTCGACTCTTTTCAAAAGCGGCTAAAGAAGAGCAAGTGTGAGTGCGGTTGGGAATATATACTCGCGCGTGTGTGTGTGTCAGTCGTGTGTGTGAGGTGTGAGGACGTCCAGTCGTGCGTGATTCTGGCCGCGTGAGAGTTAACATTTCCTAATAGGGCTTATAATGCATCGATGAACGCCATTAATAGTGTGTCCATTACAGAGTAAATTAGCCTATTTAGGAAAGAGGCATGCCAATCTTTTTTTAGACGCGCATGTGTGTCCACATTCCGGCAGTAACTGTTACAGTCGTCGGAAACCATCTATCGGAAAAACGACGGAAAAACCCAAGTCAACGTCATAACGCATTTCCGTGAGTCATTTTGGGGAGCGCTGGGCCGGGGCGCGACCACTTCTCGTTGTTGTTGTGCGACATGGTAGATGCCGTGGCCTACTGCGGGCGATTGGGCGTCGTGCACTGCGACATCAAGCCCGAGAACGTCCTCATTGACGGAGGGTGGCACTTTAAACTCGCGGACTTTGGCCTGTCGTCGGTTGTTGCGCAGAGGGGCGATTACGCGACGTCGGCGGGCGCCTGTGGGACACCTGAGTACATGGCACCGGAGGTGTTTACTGCGTATGAGAGGGGGGAAAGGGTGCGGTTCAGCGCGTGGACGGACGCGTATTCGCTCGGTCTGACGCTGCTGCAGACGCTACGGCTGTTGCCGAGGCCCATTCTCGTCGGAAAGGAGGACGCGCGGCGGTTCCACGAGATGCGGAGGAACGTCGAGGTGACAGAGAGCGATCACCCCCTTAGCTACGTAACACAGGCGCTGCGCTCCATGTTGCGCCACGATAAGGACGCGCGCGCGACGGCGGCGGGTGTCCTGCAAACACTGTCGGAGCAGGGAGTGTTCGAGGGGTCCACGGCGCAGACCGTGGCATCACTTTTTGACGAAGTGCGCGCGAACATACGCGTGCGTGCGCCCGCCCCATCCCAAGCGGCCGCGCGGGGGAACGTTGCAGATCGGCAGTTGCGACACCCGGACGCGCGCGCATTTTGGGGGGAGCGGCATGGTGCGAACGCGCCGCAGTGGGAGTGGACCAACTTTTCGGATTGCTTGTTTGCGAAGTGGCGCGCTCTCTCTTCGCGCTCGAACGAACTGAAGACGTTGCTTGTTCCTGAGGGACGCAACGACGTGCCAATGGCGTGGCTGGACGCGGCAGTGGCTGAGTACGCGTCGCTGTCTCTCGGAGATGCGCTCGCAATGAAACTGGGGATAAGCCCGAGCGTGCCGGTGGGTGACTAAGGCACCGGCTGTGCGACATAGTGGGCACAACATAGTTTCTCACGTGCTCATACAGTCAATCCTCATCCCCCCCCCGCCCCCCCCCCCGCCCTTCTGTTTGCGTCTTGATTCGCCCTTTGGGTTCATTTGCCTATTCTCATTGTTCCTCGAAGTTGGTCAGTGCTACACGTCAGCAAGCTTATATTTATATATATAAATATTTCCCCTCCCACATTCCCCCCTTGATCCTCATTGTCCCTCGGTGGCGCAGGCGGAGAACAGGACGGAGCAAGCCTTTGACGGCGCTATAAGAGCGCTTCACTTTGCTCCGTTCCAGTTCAATCGCGCACGGATGCTATTCAAAGACGTGCTCGCGGACGAGAGCGCGACTGCGATGGAGAAGGCGCGCGCCCACTTGTCGCTTATCGTGCTCAATAATGAGCAATGGGGCGGCTTTCGCGACTATGAGGCTATGTGCCGTCACAAAGCGGTTGCGAATGCGAGTGCGACTCTCCTTCTACGCGTCGGCGACGAGTGCGACCCCGTGCGTGCGTTTGAGATGGGCTATTGCCACACCCTCGGCGTCGGCACTGCGATAGACAAAGGGAAGGCGCATTCACTTTTCGTGTCTTCAGCAAATGGCGGTTGTGCGACGGGGATGCTCTTCCTCGGGAAGTGCCTCTTAGATGCCTCGAGCGAGTCGTGCGACAGACCGGCGGGTATTGCGCAGTATGAGAGGGTGGCTGCGATGGGCCACTTCGGGGCGATGTATCTGTTCGGGAGCTGTCTCTACTATGGCATTGCGTCACGCAACGAAAAAAGGAGTGTCGAGCTAATACACGCTGCGGCGGTGGACGAGGGCGATTGGAGTGCGAAGGAGTGGGTGGAGTTTAACAAGAGCTTGGTCAAGGTGTATATAAAGTAAGCTCTTCTGAACAGAGAGTGTAAAAATTTTGAAAACGGCTTGGGGTTCCCATCAACATGCATGTCGCGATTAGGGTTAGGTTAGGGTTAGGGTTACTCTTTGAGCCGACTGGTTTCGGTTGACAGTCGCCGCTGTCAAAAGCGAAGGCATCCCTCTCGCGCTCCCTTTCTCCCTTTGCGCACACTTCTCGCAATGGACACTGAAGGAGAGAATTCGCTCACCCCTTCACCCCCCCC
>CALSCQ010002769.1:0-11115 GCA_943704525.1 Pigoraptor vietnamica | reverse complement strand
CCTTTGGGTGCATGCGGACTCGTAGGGGGACCAAAAGCGCACGTGAGTGCGCAATAACACACGGGACACGCACGGAAGCGACAATACACACCCAACACGCTCAACAAGCCGCAGAGTACCCATCACTGCGCGCACCTGCAACAGGTCCATTCTTTCCTCGTCTGTGCGCACGAGTATGGTGGACGTCGGCGCGAGCGGCAGTGACGTCGACAGCGTGTCCAGCTCCTGTGCGATGCGAAGGATCCTCCGCCGCCCGCTAAAGGCGCTCTCTTTCCCCTTGGGCCGCCCCTGCACATCGGGCACAACCGGTGCTGCGGACTGTCCAGACGCAGGCGTGTCCCCGCCGGGCGCTTGCGGCAACACGAGTCGAGCAAAGTGGTGGCGGTGAGTTCCCACGACCGGAATTGCGACCGTTCGAAAGAGGTGCTGCGACATGACGCGCACGTAGTCCTCCGCTGTGGGTGTGCCGAGCGACTGAGAGACGTCCATGGCGATTGGGGACGATTCCCCGTCGCCATCGCGGGCGTCGTCGTCGCGTGCGGACGCATTTGCCGCGAGCGACGCAGTAATGCGGTCGTCAAGGTTGACGAGTGCAGCGGCGAGCGCCTCTTCCGACTCTGTATGTGAGCGAAAGTGCGCGTTATTCGTAGAAAGCAAAATGGGCGAGGGAAGTGTGCCTGGCACAGCTGGCTACAAGAGTATTGTGACGGCGTTTGGTTCGCGCCAAAAGGCAACCGACTGATGCGAGAGGCCCTTGCAGCGACAGATGGCATTGACGCATCCCCACCTTCCGATGATCCACTCGCGCACCGTCCGCTCTCCTCCTCAAAGCGCTGTGCTGCAAGCCGCCGCAAGTGCTGGCGCGCCTGTGCGGCGTGCGAACGGACGAGGCGTGCCACACTCGTCGCGCGCCCCTTCTCACCGTAGCCGTCGATGGGTGCCGTCAACACGCGCACACCGCGCGGATGTGCGGCAAGCACAGAGAGACAGCCGACGACAGACGTGTACACGGAAGCGTGCCTCTGCATTTCCAGCAGCGAGTTCTCGGCGAGCATGCGCGCCACTGCGCACGCAAAGGGCGAGTGTTCGCACGCGGCGATGGCGTCAAACTCTTCGTCCCTCTGCTGCCCGTCGATCTCGGCCGTCAGTTCGTCGTAGAGCGCCGAAACCAGTTCGTTGCGCTCGCGGACGGCCGCCTTGTATGCACCCACGTCCCAAGCCGGGCGTTTGTTGTGGCCGTAACCCACCCCCCGCGTCCAGTACTCTGCGTGCTTGTCGGACGTTCCGTCGGGAGTCGCAGACATTGCGCGGTGTTCGTCTGCGACGCCGAGCTTCGTGTGGACGGCCATGGACGCCTCCTCAAACGCAGCGCACACACTTCCAGAGACTGGCGCCGGCTGTCTGCGGCGGTCCCAGTCGCAGACCTTCGCGAGGCGACACAGCGTCCTCTCGACAAAGGGATAGCGCGCCGTGTGCGAGTGGTGGATTGGGAGGGACTCTGCGCAGCGGGCGAGCGATGTGCCCAGTGCCGCAAGCGCGGTGAGAAGGGCCGTTGCAGACCGTGAACCGCAGGACGCTTCCGAGTGCGAGTCGATGATAAGGCGCTCCCACGCACTCGGGCGAAAAGGGCGGAAGAGCGCGACCTGCGCAGGGGGAATGTCTTGGTCACGTGCTGTCAAAAGGTCAGCAGCCTAGCACACCGCTATCTTTCATGCATACATACCAACACACACACACACACACACACACACACAAACACAAACACACACACACACACACAAACACACACACACACACACACATACACACACAACACACACACAACACACAGGGCAACAAATAAGATATGACATGTGCACATACGGCAGTAACAACCCATCGTAGGCACCATTCGCACGCACCTCATAAGACGCCGGCGGCGCAAAGACCGGCGTGACGAGGGTCGCCATCGGAGGGTACTCTGGCCACGTGTTGGGCGCAAACGTCAGGTCGACGCAGATGCCGGCCGACTCGCCGGAGAGGCGTGGCGATCGTCGGTGTGCGGGGAGAGAGAGTGGCACTTCGTACCGCACCTGTGGATGTTGCGGAGATCAACATGAGTAATGGCGACGGCGCATTGTGCGTGCGTGAGTGAGTGCGCACGTGTGTGCGATCTGCGTGCAATTGTGCACAGAGATTGTGCCGCATACGACGCGCACCGTCCACTTGTGTGCGTTGCCGGTGGGCGCCTCGACGCAAAACCCGTGCGCGAGGCTCAGCGCGGCCACGTCGGCAAAGTCGAGCAAGAGGCGGCCCGTGGGGGTGTCACGTGCCCACCCGTCCAGTTCGCCGGCCGTTGCCGCGCACTCGGAGACATTGCCAGGCGTCGCACACCGCGAGTGGCGTGCGGAGCCCTCGCTGCCGTAGGCGGTGCTGGTGCAGCTGCTGTCCGGGTCTAGGGCGCGCAAGGACGAGGCAAGTTAGAAACAAGAGTGTGGGGATCGCACGCAAGCTGCAATGCACGGTACCATCACACGCACACCCACGCGCGGACTCGTGTGTGGGAAATACTGACAATGCCGGCACAGCACGCGTGCTCCAGCCGATTCCACCCTCACCGTCGGCGACGTCCTCTGCCGCAAGTGCGATGCCAGAGTCGTTCCGTCGGCGCTTTCGTGCTCTCTCCGCACGCGGCGTGTTCTCCTCCGCCTCTTCCGCGAGGAGCCTTGCGCGCTGCCGCCGCATGTCAGATGCACGCGCGCGCGCAGACGCAATGCGGCTCCGGTGGCCGTGCGGGAGACTGGGAAGTTCGCTCTCGTCAAAGTCCTGGCCAGAGAAAATAGGAAAATTGGGGGGTGGTACAGTTTCGCGATTAGTGACCCAGTGCGGCCATATATCTGTTACACCCGCCATGAGGAAAATGACGCTTGCCGCACATAGAAACGCAGCCATTCGACAGGACGCGCCGCTGGTGTGTCGGCAGACTGTCCATCTGTGCACGCACGCACACAGCGGACACACGGCCCACCTTTTCGGCTGCGGCGGCCATGGCATCGGCCACACTCGAGTTCATGCACGCTTGCAGGTTGTCCAGGAGAGGCGCGAGGCGAAAGTGGGCCATGCATCCCGACAGCACTTCGCCAAGCTCGCCGTCGTCTTCCTCGGGAAAGACCTCGATCTTGGTCTGCGTGGAAGGGTATGCTGCACACACGCGCGCGCACACACACACACACACACACACACACACACACGCACACGCACACACGCACACACATGTATTAATTGCAAGTAAGTATAAAAAAAAATTGTAAAAAAAAATTGTGAAAGCGAGTCGATGCGTTTCAGTGACCGAGGGCGAGCGTACACGGAGGAGAGATGAATACGAACATACAGCAAAATGCCCTGTTCTCAGTGCTCAGAGTGGTGTAACAGGCGCATCATGAGCTCACCGGCGCTGCACTTGAGCCCAATTTTGTGTGTGCCGCAGCGCAGCGACATGACGAGCCGCGCGTTGCCATGACCGGTGCCTTCATCCCCGCGCGTCGTCAAGCCGCAGTGGCACAGCTCGATGAGAGGGAAACTGAACGCCTTTAAACTGCGCCGAGACGCAGCCTGTCGCGCGTCCCGCCATTGAGAAAATTCGCGTTCCAGCAGAGCCTTGGATGCGGCGCTCATGTCCGCGCGATGACGTGTGCGTACGCGCAGGACAAAACCCGCGCGTCGACGTGAAACTTCAGGAGAGGGGAGATCGCGCCTTCAAGATTCGCTGTAACAGGCGCGATTTTTTGCCGTAGTGTGAGGGACACGGACCAATTTGCACACCTTCTCAACTGGGCGCATTATGTCGAACACGCAACGCACAACAAAAATGACAGGAAAAATGATGGGCCGGTGCACGGGCAAAACACTCACACCAAAGTGCCACGTCACACGCACGCCGCAGCGCAACACTGTGAGCCTTGGGGAAATCAGTTGGAAAGCCAGAGTAGCAAGGGCCAAACGACAGAGAACGGTTGCGCTTTGTGGAGGATTTCAAAGCGAAAAACGATGAGAAATGACCGAATCAGCGCGTGTACACGCACACACGCACACACACGCACACACGCAGAGGACAGTCGCACACGCACAGTATGCGACATATTGGGTGTGTTGTGGAGCAAATGGGCCAATCAAAATGCTTTGCCGGGCTGACGTCATGGATTTCTGACCAATCGCAATGCGCGAAATTGTGTTGCCGTTGACAGCCAAAGCCCCACCGCTTGCGTGCACCGCCGGCAGCACAAAGTGAGCTGAAGCCGCGGTTCGACTCTGCAAAGCGGCCCAACTGAAAACCTGATATGAGAGACCTTTCTTTCTTCTTGGTCCGGGACAACCAGCCCTGATTTGGCACGCCAGCTGGGACTGGCAGTTCTGCCAGGCGGCAGCAGCAGCCAGTGCATTGCCGCGAGTGCATGCCGGGTAAATGCAACCGAATCAGTTAATTGTGGGTCACGCTCAAGATGATATGAATTATGCACACGTTTGGCCGTTGGCCTTCGGTAGCGATATAGTTGCGGGGTGCGCGGACGGAAGAGCTAATACTCAGGGCTCTTGCCGCGGCGCCCGGTCGTCGTTCAGAAATGTCCGGACACAAATCCTTTTATCACGTGATCTCAGGAATGTGTGCTGCCGGCGGCTCTTGCATTCTAATTGAGAATGGCCGACATTTCTTTGTCAAAATTGGCGATTTTCAATTTGGTGACCCACCCCCTGTCAAGTGGCTGAATTCGGCGAAAGGTACTGCGCGACTCTCGACACGAAGTTTCACGTCGACGCTAGCACTTGCCTCTCAACATCGAGTGACTGCCAGCGCACGACTGTTTCCGTGGGCTCTTGCGCACGCTTGTCCGCTGTTTGCTCACGTCGCAGTACGTTGTGGAGCGACCGACAAACTGAGCGCGATTGCCCCTTTCACAAAAAATCCTGTTCTCACTGCCGTGCGTGTCGGCCTCGTGCCCGCGTGCGGAAATGGCATGATTTAGGCCTTCAACGTAGAACAACAAGAAAGTCTACTCCCGGTGAAGAATGGCATCCGAGACCGCTCTTGCGGGTGCGTGCGTCCGTACTCATATTCGCGACACGTTCTCCTACCCCGCGAGTGTGCGAGGATTCCTCCGTTTGTGGAGTGCGATTGTTGGCGTTATTCTGGCGTTGTGCTGACGTGTATTGTGAAGGTGATGCAGGCGCGCACCCAATGCTGCTTCAGCAACTCGAGGCCACGTTCAGCGGAAGGAATGAAACACTCGACCGTTTTCTCAGTGAGTCGACTAGGCCTGTTCATCGCCGTGTCACGTGTGCCGAACTGTGAGATTGGCTGTGTATGTGCGTCTGTATGTTGTGTGTGTGTGTGTGTGTGCGACGTGCGTGGACATGCGGCAATTGCATGCACATGCGTCGCTTGGGCTCAACAGCGGTACGCGTTCGGCTGCCGCAGAGACCCAAATGGACGCGGACTCCTTCGTGGACGTATCTCTCATTGCGAATCTGAGGGAGATTAAGGCCATCGTAGGAGACGTGTCCCAGGTCGTCGCTGCACTGCGTTCCGTGGACTGGCTAGAGGTCGATTCTGCGGGCACTCGCGTGCGCCCGAAGAATGTGCCGCAACACACACAACAGCAGCTTCAGGCGACGGCCGGTGCGCGCAGTAGGGGCGGCTCGGCGTCTGGACAGCAGCAGCAGAGTGCGCGAGGGAGATCGACTGTCATCATTCGCGATGTGCCGTCTACAACGCCGCCCGCCGTGAGTTTGCGTGCGAGCGTTGCTGGGTTGCGTTCATGTGTGTGCGTCCGTGTGTGCGTGTGTGTGCGTGCATGTGTAAGTGCATGCATGCGTGTGTGAGTGCGTGTGTGTGTGGCGGATGGGCTGTGTAGTAGTGAGTGGAATGTGTAGGCAATTTATAACTGGCCCCCACGCCCCCGCAGGCCATCCAGGGCCTCTTCGAGAGCACGCCACTCGCGAGCGCCATCGTTGAGCTTGACGAGACGGGAAATGGCAACTGGAGCATCACGTTTGACAGTGACACAAACGCCGCGCTGGCCCTCGAGCACTTGCGCACGGCCGCACTCGCGGGACGACCGGTCCATGCGCGCCTGCAGGCACCCCAGCAGCAGTCTGCGCAGCCAGCCGCCGCGAGCTTCAACGCAGGGTGGGAGTGCGTGTTCACGCCGTTATTAAGTCACGTGTTGTTGTTGAGAGCTTCAACGCAGGGTGGGAGTGCGTGTTCTATTAAGTCACAGGCTGTTGCGGCAAGTATCTCACTCTCATTGAGTAATATTGCATCCGCACACAGGAGTTCAAGCCGCAACTACTTCTATCCCGGGTTCACCGACTCGCGTGCTTCGGCGGGATTGCCGCCGCACCACACCGCACGCGGCGGAGGTGGTCTTGCTGGCTCTGCGAGTGGCGCGGGTGGGGCTGGCGGAGTGCGCCTCAACCGGAGTTGCAACGGCAGCTTCACGGCCGGTGCGGCGCCCAGCAAGCATGGGGGCGCGCCTGTTCCTGCGCACAGCCGCGAGGGCAACGGGGCGTTGTCGGCGTCGTCGTCGTCTGCGAACTGGAGGGACACAAAGGGCGGAGATGGCCGTCGCCAGGCCGACGCGCGGCCGCAGACGGGCAGGCACTCGGCGGGAGGTTATAGGGACGGTGAGTGGGCTAAAGAAAAGTTGCCGGTCTTCTGCGTGGAACGGGCAGACTTCTGCGCGCCGGGACGCGTAGTTGGGATTCTTGTTTGAGCGTGCATCTTATTCGCCGTGCAGCGAAAGAAGAGCTGCGAAATAGCCCTCGCAACAAACTGTCGGTGTCGGGCGAAGTGGACATGAACGCAACGTGGCCGCCTCCCGCTGGTTCTCCGGCGAAGGAGGGCGACGAGGGTGACACCGGCGCCGTGGACGCTCGTGGCGGTGAGTCCTTTCATGTGCCTTCGTCCCAATTTTATTTGTGGTGTCTGTATGTGTGTATAGGAGCAATGTTGCGAATGTTTCTCACAGGTACGCCTACCCAAACCTCGGCCGCAGCAGAGAAGCAGTCGTCCCGCCGCTCGCGTCCGTCGTCGCGCACAGGCGCACACAAGGGCGCCACCGCGTGTTCGTCCGCATCTTCGTCCGCGCCCGGTCGCAAGGCAGAGGCAGCGCACACACTCGACGTCGCCGGCGGCATTCCCACCACGGCGACCGTTCACCGCTACTCCCCGGAGGAACTCCTCGCGATATACGCTCAGATGAACCTGGACCACGAGCCGTCGAATGATTTCTTTGGGGACGATGTGGCAAGCGCCCAGGGATCGGGCAGTGAGAGGGAGTCGCCCGAACCGCCGCCGTACGAACGCGAGCGCGAGGCCGAGCATGCGACAAAGGACACGGGGGTACGAGTAAGCGCACGGCCTCACAAGGGCGCGCCGGCCGACAACCGCCCCCGCCTGTATAAGGGCTCTCGGAGCAGTTCGGACCTACTTGAAAAGACGCGCGAGAGCGTCGCTGCGTCTCTGCCCCCGCGTCCGCAGTCGCAGCAGCGCATGGCGCCCGCGAACATTAGCATTGTGATATCGGGCGGGGAGCAGGAGGACACGGACGACGGGGAAGGTGACGGCGAGCGTCCGGACAGCCGGGCGTCGATGAACAACGACGGAGAGGGGGACGACGGGACGGAAGAGGAGGGCGCGGTGGGCCCCGATGGGAAGAAGAAGAAGCGCGCGGGGAAGAGCCGCAGCGGATCGCGCCGCCACCGCATGAAGCGGAAGCCCTCGGCTGCGCACATGGAATCCGTGAAGGAGCGGCTGATCAAGGACGCGTCGGTGCGTGCCCCTCTGTGCTTGTGTTTGTGTCGGTGCGTGTGCGTTTGCGTGACTGTGTGTGCATGAATCTGTGTGTAGTACGTACTGCGATATGGTGTGCGTGTGTGTGCGTGCGTGTGTGTGTGTGTGTGCATGAACATTGCTTCGTCTTACACATCCAACCGGCGCTCCCCAGGCACTCAATGCGCGCTCCCCGAACTCAAAGGCAGTCGGCCACGGTCTCGCTGCCACCTTCCATTCTGGCCTCAACGCATCGTTTGGTGTGCAGTGGCCGTCACGTGAGTCCGGTGGCACTGCGGCCCCGGATGGTCAGCAGCAGCGCGCAGACACGCGGTCGTCCGTCGCGGCTGCGCCCGCGGGTGTGGAACCACGGGATGCGTCGAAGCACTCGACGGCGACCGTGTCTCAGCGGCTGTTGGACCCGATGGCCAAGCCCACGCGGCTGGAACAGTTCAAGGCGGCTTTGGACGCGAGCGAGTACGATTACGACAGCAACAGCAGCGACGGCGGCGGTGCGTATGGCGTCGATGACGAAGAAGACGACCGCCTCAATATGACAATGTAAATATGCGGGCCGAACGGTCTGAGAAGAGAAACTACGCGTGATGCGGAATAGTGGGAGAGTGGGGAAGTGGGCGCTTTGTTTTTGGCCGGCTCCAGAGTCAGTGCGCTAGGCACCATCTATTGTCAAAACTGAACGCGCACGCATTGATGAGACGCAAACACGGACATGTAACTGTGGCAGAAGGTGTGGGAGAGAGAGGACTGAGAGATGGGATACGCGTGGCGTGCGCATTGGAGGGGGTGAAGCAACGGCAGTCTCACTCTGCCCTTTCGTCACCCAATTCTTGATGACGCAAGGTACTGAGCGGAAAATTAAGCCAGTCTCAGTGACACACACACCCACACACACCCACACACACACACGCACGCACACACACACACACACACGCGCGCGCGCGCACTGGCACAACAGGAACCCTTCCCATACATATATATGGACGGACTTTGCGAGAGTCACAACAGCAAGCAGTTCGCGAGTTGCTCACACTGGCGGCGGCCACTTGGACCGCAATGTCCAAGGGACGCAGCCACGACCCACCCGTCATCCACACGGAACGGCTAGAGTTGCGCCCGTTTCGGAGGGAAGATGCCGAAGCCGTACGCACGTACGCAGGTGGGGGGTGCGACGAGCCTGTGTGAAGTTTTGCGATCTCCTAGGTTCTTTCTCTCTTCGTTGATTCCAAGGCAACGCCGTTTTCGCCTCTTTTGTCTCTTGTTCGCGCATATACGCGTGCACATTTCCCTCGACGGCGCGTCCAGTGTGTGTCTGCGTGCATGCTTCCTGCCATGTCTGACCTGCGCACGTGCTGTGTGCTGCGCAGGCGACCGCCTCGTGTCCCAGTACACCCTCCGCATCCCGCACCCCTATCCCGAGGGCGAGGCCGAAAGTTTCATCGACAAGGTGCTGCGCCGACAGATTGGCGACTGCGACTTTTTCGTGATCGCCGATCGCGCAACGGGCGCGTTTATGGGCGTCGTTGAGCTGCACTACAACCGCACGCACGAGCACGCGACGCTCGGCTATTGGCTCGCGGTGCCGTTTTGGGGGAAGGGGTACGCAACGGAGGCCGCCCGCGCAATGATAAGACGCGCGTTTGAGGATTGCCAGATGCGTCGCGTATTTGCGGAACATTTTCGGGACAATGTCGCGTCCGGACGCGTTATGCAGAGGGCTGGAATGACGTACGAGGGGTGCATGCGGCAACACTTGCAGCGGGACGGGCACTTTGGGGACTCGTGTGTGTATGGCATTCTACGTGACGAGTGGGAGGCGCAGAAGGGCGCGCAGGGGCAGAAGGTGGCGTCCGCCGCGGAATGAAGAGTGTCTGAAGTCTGTGTGCGTGCTTCGCTGCGGTACTGGACGCACACACGTGTGCTTTACATCAACGGGGAGGCACGCACTCGCGCACATAAGGAATAAATTGTAGCACAGCCGCGGAAAACGAGTATTGCCGGAACGGAGCACGCAATCGAAAGTTACACGCACTGCGATCGCGAGAGGTTTGAAAAAAGAACGCACGCAGGAGCGAGGGATCAATTGAAGCAAGCACCAACACTTCAGCGCCGCTTTGAAAAGAGGTAGTGCGACACGATCCACTCTTGCCCTCCGCCGTACGCGAAGCACTCGGCGCAGGCGATAAAGAAGAGTCGCCAGCGCACAAGCATGGCGAGTGGAGACACGCGCTCGTCGCGGACCTTCGAGAGCACCTCGAGTGCGCGCGCGGAATTGGCGTCGAGGTTCCGAAGCCACGCCTCGCACGTCTTGGCGTAGTGGCGGCCGTCAAGGCGCCAGTGCCTGCGTGTGTCGCGGAACGAGTCAGAAAGGGAACAAGCATGACGGCGACGGGAATACGGATCGGTATGAGCGCGAGACTGACGTTAAAGGGAAAGAACACAGCAGACAGCACATGTGCAACAGAGATGGACACGCCCAACGTCGTCCCAAGGGGGCGCCACTCACTTTTCGATAATGAGGTCCCTCTGGAAGCGGTAGAAGAGCGTGTCTGAGGGCATGGTGCCGCCTGAAAAGAACGTGTCCGCCATCCAACTGCCGGCCTCAAAGTGGTACGGGAGTTCCCTGCGGAGGAAAAGAAGGGCAGGGCGCTTAGCGAGTGGGCAGAATGCGTTCGCATGCACGCAATGGACGCCACACACACGCGCACGCAGGCACGCGCCCACACACAGCCAAATGCAGACACAGTCCCACGCACGCACGCACGCACGCGCCCACACGCCACACGCACAGGCATTCGCACACGCAGCCACACACGGGCACTCGCACACACGTGCATTCGCACACACGGACCCACCTGTGCGAGAAGATGTGGACAAAGAGCATGCCGTTGTCCTTGAGCACGTGACTGACGCGGCCGAGGAGTGCGTCGTAGTTCTTCATGTGTTCGAACATCTCAATCGACACGACGCGATCGAAGGGCTCGTGGTTTTCCAGCGCAAAGTTGCTCGCCGCGATGTTCGCCGTGAGCACCTGCAAGCACAGCAGGTGAATGGTCGGACCAAATCGAATTGCAGGCGCATTCCTTCCTGTGTATCACTGGGTGCGTGACTCAAACACACTGCAACAACGCGAGTTTCTATCGACTCCAGACAGGAGTTGGAGACGGGCGAGTGCGCCACATCGAACCACTCTCGAGCCATAGCCAGCACATACTCGCACGCAGTTTGCGTTGCCCCTCAGAAGAGTGCTGTAAGACCCTCCCACCCAACTAACCAACCCTTCCCCCCCC
>CALSCQ010002765.1:15000-19304 GCA_943704525.1 Pigoraptor vietnamica | reverse complement strand
TGTGTGTGTGTGTGTGTGTGTGTGTGTGTGTGTGTGTGTGTGTGTGTGTGTGTGTGTGTGTGTGTGTGTGTGTGTGTGTGTGTGTGTGTGTGTGTGCGCGTGCTCGTACACCCACCTGAAAGTCGCCGCAGCAGAGCAGCAGGTCCACTTTAAAGCCCTCGCGCCGCTCAACCTCCTGCAGTGCATCGTAGATGGCGTCCAGTTCGCCGTGTGCGCACCCCTCCACCGCTATCTGCGAACGATACCGTCAATCACTGTACACGCGCGCGCACGCACACACGCACACCCTCCACCGCTATCTGCGCACGATGTCATTAATCTCTACACACACGCGCGCGCACGCACACACGCACAAAACTCACCCTCATTCTCGTGCGCAATAAACACAGCAACAACTAAGCTATCTTCGCTGAAATACGCGCAAATGAAGGTGCTTTATGGCAAATCGCAGCTGCACACTGTGTATGTCGTTGCACACTGTAACAAAGCAGTAACAGGAAGAATGGCGCACCCACACACACAGTCCCATGCAACAAAAAAGACGCGACAGTGAGCATGTACCTTGGCGTTTGAGTGTGTAAGAGTGTGTGGCGTTGCACGTAGTGTGCGCGGTGAGTGGCACGGCGCAGAAATGTCCCTATCTGCGCTCGCACGCCCGTTCGCGCCATTGCGCCCGAGTGTGCGGCGTTTGGCTGCCGTGTGGAGTGTCAACGCGATTTCGATTCGTGGTGAGTCTCTTCATGGGAGGCTGCGTGTTGTGCTGGCCCTTTGAACGACAGACGACGCGTGCTTGTGGCCGAACGTAGTGCACACGCTGTCTTATGGTGCACGCAGACGCACGCGCACACACCATGGCTTGCTGTGTGCGTCCCATGTAAGAGGCCCTATTAAGGAGCATCGCACGTCGCAGCACTGTCCACGCGGGAGAACCGCCTCAAGCTGTTTGAGGCCGAACACGAGAAGTTCGTTGAGCGCGAGGCTCAGCGGCGGCTCGCATCGCCACCCACTGTCGAAGTGACATTACGCGAGGGCGTCAGAGTGCCCGCGGCGCCCTTCTCGACGACACCGGAGGACATTGTCAGCGTGTGCCGGAAGCAGTGTGCGCACTTGCCCAACACATATGCATGCACACACACACACACACGCACATACACACACACACACATATGCGCGCACGCACACATAGAAGCCCCAGCCGCTTCGTCGCACTTGTGTTCATGACACATGACTCGCAAAAGCCAGATAGCCACCCACATTGGGCCGTGTTGCAAGCTGATCTGACACGTGCATTGCGTGCGTGCAGTGCGCGACCCTGCGTTCGAGTCGCTCTCCAAGCCCCTCACGGCGCTTGTCGACGGCGTGCCATGGGACATGCGGCGCCCCATCGAGGCGTCGTGCACCCTCGCACTCCTCGACGGCGAGCCCGCGACCGCCGTGCTCTGCCACTCGGCCGCACACGTGCTCGGTGCGTCGATGGAGGCGCTGTACGGGCCCGACATGCACCTCGCGGACGGTCCCCACGTGCCGCCCAACGGGCTCTTCTACGAGGGCCGCATGCCGCCGGGCACCCCATCGATTCCGGAGAGTGATCTGCAGAAGCTCAGCGACCTCAGCAAGCGAATGGTGAAGCAGGCGCTCCCGTTCGTTCGCGCAGAAATCCCCGTCGCTGCCGCCCGCGCCCTGTTCGCCGACAACCCGTTCAAGCTGCACTTCATCGCACGCATAGAGGCCGCGGGGTGTCCCGGCGCGACGCCCGGGCACGTGACCGTCTACCGCTGCGGGACGTTCGTCGACCTGTGCCGGGGCCCGCACCTCAGCCACACGGGCGAGATTGGGGCGATGGAGGCGACGCAGGCATCGGGCGCGTACTGGGGTGCTAGCAAGGAGCAGCTGCAGCGCGTGTATGCGGTCGCGTTTCGCAAGCGCGAGGAGCTGGCCGAGTGGAAGGAGATGATGGCGCAGGCGGCGCTGCGGGACCACCGCGTGATCGGTCGCGCGCAGTCGCTGTTCTTCACGCACCCGCTGAGCCCTGGGAGCGCGTTTCTGCAGCCGCACGGCATGCGCATCTTCAACGCGCTCGTGTCGCTCATCCGGGGCATCTACCGCGAGCAGGGCTACCAAGAGGTCTCCACGCCGCTCATTTTTGATAAGCGGCTGTGGGAGACGAGCGGACACTGGCAGCACTACGCCGAAGACATGTTCTACGTCGTGAGTGGGCGCAAGGAAGGGGAAGGCGCGGCGGGCGCGGGGGCGGCCGGCGGACACAAGGCCGAGTGTGAGACCGGACGTCCGCAAGGAGAGAGCCTCGTGGAGGGCTCGGTGCGCTCGTGTGCGGACGATGTGCACGCTGGCGCCTCCGTGGGCCTCAAACCGATGAATTGCCCCGCGCACTGCCTCATGTTTGACCACGCGTCGCACTCGTACCGCGACCTGCCCATTCGCCTCGCCGACTTCAGCCCGCTGCACCGGTGCGCACGTGACGGGGAGGGGATTTATCAGGCTGGCGTGATGGGGGGGGCGCACTGGGCGACCGAGGGTTGCCGCGCGTGCTCGTCGCTTGCTCACACATTCTCCACACGCAGGAATGAGGCATCCGGCGCGTTGGCTGGCCTCACGCGGCTAAGAAAGTTCCACCAGGACGACGCGCACATTTTCTGCCGCGAGGACCAAATAGGTGCGCGACCCTTGCATGGGTTCTGTTCTGTCCCCTACCGCCGTGCGTGCGGCCGCCTATTAATGCCATGTGTGTTGTCTGCATTGCGGTGGTGGCCATTTGTCTGACTCCTGCCTTGCATCGTTCTGCTCTGTCCCCAACCGCCGTGCGTGTGACCGCCTATTAATGCCATGTGTGTTGTCTGCATTGCGGTGGTGGCCATCTGTCTGACCCTGCCTTGCGTGGTTCTGTTTGTCCCCTACCGCCGTGCGTGCAACGTCTATTGGTGTCATGTGTGGTTGTCTGCATTGCGGTGATGGCCATCTGTCTGACCCTGCCTTGCATTGTCGCAGGCGAGGAGGTGGCCAAGTGTCTCGACTTCATCAAGCGCGTGTACGGCGTGCTCGGCTTCGAATACAGCCTCGTCCTCTCGACCCGACCCGACGCGTTCGTTGGCGAGGTCGCCGTGTGGGACGCTGCCGAGCAGCACCTCAAGGACTGCCTCTCGCGCTTCGACAAACCCTGGACGATCAATCCGAAGGACGGCGCGTTTTACGGTCCCAAGATTGACGTCATTGGTAAGGCTACAACGCGCGTGTGTGATCGCACTCGCGTGTGTGGGAGTCTGCGTTCAGTTGAGTGTGCATGATGCATGTCATCCCACAGTCCCTGTCGAGTCCACCTGACGGTTGCCGCCGCAGCCACCGACGCCATCAAGCGTAAGCACCAGGTCGGCACCGTCCAGCTCGACTTTCAGCTGCCGCGCCGCTTTGCGCTTGGGTACACGGGACCCAGTGGCGACCGCCAGACGCCCGTTATTATCCACCGCGCGGTGCTTGGTTCGGTGGAGCGCATGATGGCCATCCTCACGGAGCACACGGCCGGCAAGTGGCCGCTATGGCTGTCCCCGCGACAGGTGCTTATTGTGCCGGTTGCGACGACGGGCGACATGGTCAAGCACGCGACGGCCGTCTTCTGCGCCATTCACGAGGCCGGCTTTCACGTCGACATTGACCTCGGCGACGACACGTTTGGCAAGAAGGTGCGCAACGGGCAGCAGCTGCGCTACAACTACATTGCGGTGGTGGGCGAGACGGAGGCGATGAAGAAGACAGTGAGCGTGCGCCCACGCGACGGCCGACCGACGGAGACGACGCTGTCCGAATTCCTGGGCAGCCTCAAGCGCGAGAGCGATACGTACGCAAAGGGACCGCTGCAACTCACGGAATGAAAATTACTGAGAAGTCTCTGGCTCAATCAGTGATGAATACCTCCCTCAAGGCCTCAGTACACGACAATTCACTCGGGCCCAATCGGCCGCATTATATAGCAGCTGCCGTTCAGTGCAAGTTGGACACACTCGGTGGCACCTGCACCCATCCACACGGTCTTCATTCCGTGCGCTGTCGCTTGGCCGGCTGTCCCCCCTCCTCAGCCACAGCGGGCGCACCCGCGACGGGCTGGTCGTCCGCGGGTCGTTTGCGGAACGCTTCGCGCGCCTTCACAAAGTCCTCGAACGGCCCCACTTTCACCGGCAGCGACTCCGACGCCACCAGCGCCGCCACTGACGGAAGCACCTCGGCGGCGCGCGCCTTATCCACCAGCGAGACGACGGCCGACGTCGAGTTGATCCACTGCACGCCCACGTCGC
>CALSCQ010002765.1:0-12500 GCA_943704525.1 Pigoraptor vietnamica | reverse complement strand
ATGCTTATGTCTCGTGTCGGCGTGCGAGGCCGATATGCGGCATCCCGACAGTTGAACGCGCGTTGAGAGTGTGGTGAGAGAGCGTGTGGGAGTGGCACTTAACCGAGCGAGGAGGTGATCGGCCGACTGCTCTTGCTGACGCGCGGGCGAATTGTGCGGGCGCCGCCCCGCGCGCGAGAATGCACGGGGCCTTCGAGCACTCCGTTGTCATTCCGAACCTGCCGCTGCAGGTGGAGTGCATTGCGACATGGGGTCAGCGGCTGGTAATTGGGACGAGCAAGGGCATCCTCGTCGTGTGCGACGTTAAGGACAAGGCAAGTTGTTCCGCCGCTGCGTTCGCTCCGCATCGCACGCGCGCCTGTGCGAGTGTAGTATGTGGGTGTTCAAATATGTCGTCTGTGAGTATGTGTACGTATGTTCGTTTATGTGGTGTGAGTGCGTATGTTCGTTTGAGTGTGCGCGCGTGCGTGTATGTGTGTGTGTGCGGCGGGGTACCCATGCATGCGTTGCGCGCTCTCTCTTACCTCAGCACTGTGTGCGTCTGTAGGGAGAGCCTCAGATTCAGATGCGGAAGACCTTTGCGAAGAAGCCCATCGTCCAACTGGCGGTATTTGCCAAGTTTGGCATTCTCGTCAGCCTCTCGGGTGCGTGTGCTGCGTTCACGTGCGCGTGCTCGTGTATGTGTGTGTGTGCCATCTACCGCCCACGTGCGCGCGTGTGTATACGTGCGTGTGCGTGTGTACCATGTGTTGCTGCGCAACGCGTGTGCATCTGTGCGCGTGCGTGTACCATGTGCTGCTGCTCAACGCGTGTGCATCTGTGCGCATGCGACCGTCTGAGAGCTCATTTGCGCCGCAGACAACACGATCACTGTGCACGACACGGACGAGTTTAGCCTCATCACGACGGTTGCCAAATCGCGTGGCGCAACGCTCTTCGCGGCCGACGTGTGGCAGGACGCAAACAGCACGACGTTTGTGCGCATGTGCGTGGTCCTCAAGCGCAAAATTGTCGTGTTCGAGTGGCGCGGCGGCGATTTCGTGGAGGACAGGGTGCGTGCAATGTTGCCTCAAGCTGGGAGATGTTGCGGGTCCGCAAACCGTGTTTTCAAACTAGTGTGCCTGTACGTGAGAGTAACGCGTGTACCGCAAAGCGCATGTCTTCCCACGTGCAATGGCATGCGTGCGTTGCAGTTTAACCTCCCCAGTGCCTGTATCGCTTCGTGTGTCTCACTCGCTTTTTCCGCGCTGTCGCAGGAGTTCAATCTGCCGGAGACGCCCAAGGCGGTGCAGTGGATCGACGAGCAGATTTGCGTGGGATTTCGCACAAAGTACACGCTCATGCACGCGAAATCGGGCGCGGTGATCGACCTCTTCTCGCCCGGAAAGAGCGACCCGCTCATCACTCGCTTTGCGCCCAAGGAGCTCATGGTCGCGAAAGACGGTGCGTGCACGCCTAACCCCCACCCTGCTCGCATGTTATCATGCTATTTTGTCTGGACCCTCCCATCCACTCTTTCGTGCCGTCCTCTTTTCGCACACGCGCACATATTCCTTAGGGTTGTTGGCGCAAGGCCACTCATCAATCCTTTTGGCATGCTCCCCTCGCCTCCCGCCTGTCCAGACTTGAGCATATTTGTGGGGGACAACGGCAAGCCGACGCAGTCGTACGCCATCAACTGGCAGGAGGTGCCTATTGCCGTCGGTGGGTGCTCCTGCTCCTCGGGTGTGCACGTGTGCCCGTGCTGCCTTGTTGCATGTGTCCGTGTGTTTATAGGAGCAGCTGTTCGGTGAAACTCACAGCGGCTGTGTGTGCAGAGCATGTCCCGCCTTACGTCATTGCACTGCTGAGCAAAACGGTCGAAATCAAAACAGTCGAGACGCAGGTGCGTTCCCGTGCGTGTTGCGTGCGTGCGTGCGTGCGTGTGTATTCAACTTAGTGGGTGCGTAAGCATCCTGCTTGCGCTGTAGTCTCACTGCCTCCCATTGGTCAGGTGCTTGTGCAAAAGCTGCCCCTCGACAAGGCGCGCTTCATTGCTGTGGGCGACGGCGTCTTTGTCGCATCGCAGTCACAAGTGTGGCGCCTCTCGCTCGTGCCCCTTGCCACTCAGGTATACTCGCGCGCGCAGTGGCCACCGCTGTCTGGCGTGAATATTGATTTGCTTGTGAAGAAGGATGGAGAGAGGGTTAAAGGTCTGATGAGGCGATGTGTGGGGAAGTGCCGAGTCCACTGCGCTCGCTTGCACTGATGCAACGCATATCGTATGTTCGCGCAGATCGAGCAGCTGCTGCGGGACAAGCAGTTTGAGGAGGCCCTCATCCTCGTTAAGCGACTCGACAACGTCGATCCAGTGGCAAAGGTGCGTTGCGCGGCCCTGTGTGTTGGTCTGTGTGTCGGTGTATGTACGTGGTGCGGCGTGTGCAAATTGTGCGTTAGATGTGTACTGGGGTCGCGTCTTGTGTGAGAAGAACAGTGTGAGTCCGCATTCACAATGCCTCAGCGTTGCCTTTATTGGCCATGCTCCACGTGTAACAGAGTAATGCGAACGCGTCCGCAGGAAGAGAACATCAAGCGAATACGGCAGCTGCTCGGCTACAATTACTTTGCGCAGCACCGCTTCGACCACGCGATGGAGATATTCGCGGACCTCGAAGTGGATCCCGCTGTGGTGATTGGGCTGTACCCGGGGATGTTCAGCCGCGTGCAGATGAAGCTGCAGTACCCGATTGAGGTCCCGAAGCTCGGTGGGGAACGTCTGCGGCTGTCCGCACACACAAGCACTTACATGCTCACACACACACATACGCATATTCAAACACACATTCACACACATGCACGCACCGCGCAGACGATATCGATTCTCCCTTTCCTTACTGACTTTGTGAAATTCGCGCAGAGGGCGCCGAGCTGGACAAGGCGATGGTTGCGCTGACGTCATTTCTCACGAAGAAACGCGCCGAGCGAATCAAGAAGCGCTCTGAGGAACTGAAGCGAATCGCGCGCGGCGAAAAGCCACCCGAGGGGAAGGAGGCCGACGTACGTGCTCCCTCCAAAACACGCACACACACCATATCTCCTGTCAGCTCAAAAACTCTACACACAAAGGAAGAGTTACAGCGAATCACGCCCTCGTCGCTGTAACTCTCTTCCCTGCCCACCCGCACACTCGCCCATACCACCGTCACAGTCAGCGTCAACATCGCACTGAATGCCGACTCGGACAGTGGCCCTCTCTTAATCCCATGCGCCCACGTGCAGGACGAGTTTCAGTTCAAGGAGCTGATGCAGCTGATCGACACGACGCTGCTCAAGTGCTATCTGCAGACCAACGAGACGCTCGTGGGATCCCTCTTGCGCGTAGAGAACTACTGTCACGTGCTCGAGGCGGAACGAAGGCTCACGGAGAAGGACGTGAGTGCAGCGGTTTTGTTTTGCATTTGTTTATTAACTGTCGGCGGACGTCCGTCATGGACACATTGCGTACTCGCTCACACTTGCACGTACGCTCACGAGCGAAGAGGCTTGTGTCACAGCCGGACTAACGCACGTGACCACACGCACCCGTGCGCAGAAAAAGGCGGAGCTTGTGATGCTGTACCAGGGGAAGGGAATGCACAGGAAGGCGCTGGACCTCCTCTTCAAGCAGGCGCAGCTGCCCTCGGGCCCCCTCAGCGGCAACGAGGCGCTTATCCGCTACCTGCAGAAGCTCGGCGTGGAGAACTGGAAGCTGATACAGGACTACGCCGAGAACGTCCTCCGCCGCAGCCCAATGGACGGCCTGAGGGTGGGTCCTAATCATCCGTGTGTGAGAATCCACGGGGGGTCAGGGTCATTGGCCAGAGACCTCAGTTTGCGGCCATCATAGGGTTGAGTCGCTATTGATCAGAGAGAAAGAGGGGGGAGGGGATTGACGGTGGATGAAATACCTTGCGGTTATGCGCTGTGTCTTCTGACCTCTTTGTCTCATTTCAGATATTCACGGAGGACTGCGCCGAGGTGGACACGTTGCGTCATGCTGACGTCCTTGCGTACCTCCGCGACAAGAAGTGCGCGCCCGAGGTGCAGCTCGCCTACCTGGAGCACGTGATCGACCAGAAGGGCGAAAAGGCGACGGAAATGCACACGTCGCGCGTGCTGCTGCTCCTCGAGGCCGTGCTTGCGAACATGCCGCAGGGAATGGGCGGTGCGTGCGCCTTTTGTGTGTGTGTGTGTGTGTGTGTGTGTGTGTGTGTGTGTGTGTGTGTGTGTGTGTGTGTGTGTGTGTGTGTGTGTGTGTGTGTGTGTGTGTGTGTGTGTGTGTGTGTGTGTGTGTGCGCGGCTGCATTTGCCTGTGTCGGGAGGTGTTGCGCCGTGAGTCGGGGCCGTGTCTTTTCCGTTTTTTCTGCTTGTCTTGTCGTCGTCCATGCCTTAATCGCGCATCGCGTGTCGTTACACAGGCGCGCCACCACCGGGCGTGCGGCGCGTTCCCCCCGGCGAGGAACCGGGGCCCTTTGGCGCCGCCCGAAAGCGCCTCATCGAGTTTATGGAAAAGTCGCGTCACTATGACGCGCACAAGCTGCTCGCCGACTTCCCCGCCGAAGGTGCGTGGTAATGATCTCGCTGTTTCATGGAGTTATGTGACTTTGGCCAACCTTCTTTTGTGCATGTGAGCGTAACATTATAAGCGGCTTTGCCACCGCAGCTCTCTTCGAGGAACGCGCGATCTTGCACGAGCGACGCGGCGCACACGACAAGGCCCTCGGGCTGTACGTACGCAAGCTCAACGACTACGAGGCCGCCGAAAAGTGGGTGTTTTGTCTTTATCCGACGCATTCGCCCCTCGAAAGCAGTGCGATCTCTGTGCTGGCCGTGAGTGCGGTGCCTCGTCAGCCGACTCGCCGAGCTCTCGCAGGTATTGCGTGCGGCAAATCACGGAAAATCCGACGGCCAACCACGACGTCTTTGACGTCTTGTTAAGGGTGCGTCGCGGCACGCGGTCCATTGCCTCTTGCCCCCGTTTTTGGCCTTTTGAGGTCAACTCGTGCCTCTCGTTGCCCGCCTTGGGCTTCCTGCGTTTCCATTGCATGTCGCACCATATTGCTCTTGGTGCCTTCAAGCCTTCAACCCTCTTGGCTCAATTGCTACCCACAACATGCATTTGCATCCCTCAAATGGTGACATGTCCTTCTCCTTTCAAATTTTGCGTGTGGCCCGGGTCCCCCACCCGCTCACGTGACCCTTGCGCTGCAGGTGTATCTGCCGGACAAGTCGCAGCCTCCGCCGGCGGATGCAAAGGCCGCCACACTGCTCGTTCGACCCGCCATTGAGATTCTCCGGCGGCACCCGTCGCGCGTCGACCCCATGAAGGTGGGGAGCGCGCCCCTTGCGCTCTGTCTGTGCATGTGTTCGTGTGTGTGCGTGTCACGGGGTGGCTAGGACGGTACTGGCAATCGTTCATGAGCGCAGCATGCGCCTCGCGCGCAATTCTCTTGCTGACGCGTGTTTGGACGACGCAGGCGCTGGACCTTCTCCCCGTCGACACGAAAATCATCGAGCTGTACGAATTCCTCGAGGCCGTGTTTTGCGAACGCAGCGAACGCTATCGGAGGGACCAAATCGTCAAGAACCTCCACAAGGCAGAGAACTTGCGGGTGCGTGGGGTTGCGTGTGGTCTCTATGGCACTCCATTTACGTGGGTACTCCGAGTGCTTGTTACACAAGCGCGGTTGTAGCCTCGCGGTGTGTGTCCCGGGCTTGTCTCTTGACGTAACACGGCGCACATTAGGTACAAGAGGAGCACATGACGCATCGGTCGAAGCGCATTGTGATTACGGAGGACAAGAGCTGCCCCGTTTGCAACAAGCGCATTGGAAACAGGTGTGTGCGTGTGTGTGTGTGTGTGTGTGTGTGTGTGTGTGTGTGTGTGTGTGTGTGCGTGTGTGCGCGCGCGCGAGTGCGAGAGTGAGTGTGAGTCTATGCGTTGCACTAACATTACACCATAACCCGCAGCATGTTTGTGGTGTTTCCCAACGACGAGGTGGTGCACTACTACTGTCGCAAGCGTCTGGATGGCCAATGAACAATTGAACAGAGACGCATTCGCGATCTGAATTGTGGGCAGAGTTTTTTTCTTTCTTCTTTTTTTTCATTCTGCACGCAACGACATGGTGGGTGCAGGAGCAGCGTACAAGGAGTGTTCAGAGCGAAGATTCGCGAGAACTACGCGAGATTGGCGACCGAGAGAGGGGAAGAGAGAGAGAGAGAGAGAAATGAGAGAGGGGAGAAGGGAGAGCGACGACGCGCAAGCCGAGAGGAGTCCCTCGGTGTCAAATACGACGAAGACGCGACAACGGGGCAAGCGAGAACGAGAGGCAAACGAGCAAACGCAAATCCGAAGGGCGCGCACACACGCGACAACAAAGGTGTCCGAGACAAGAACAGGAAGCGAGCACGCAATTCAAGGCGCAGAGACAGCACGAGAGTGGCGACGCGAGAACGAGCGCGCAACGCGGCAATGCAAGCGACGCAGCGAGTGGATCGAGACGATCATTTCTTGATGTCCGCGACCGTCATCGGCACAAACTGGATCGCCGGCTTCTGCTGCGACATCTGTTGGTGTGCGTTCCCGCCGTGTGCATACTGCTGCTGCTGCGCGCCCTCCATCTGTTGCGCGTAGTGGCTCTCGGGGTACGGGGGCATGAGGCGTCCACCCGCGCCCGAATCGCCGTTCGCTGAGGCGTGGGCCATCGCGGCGTCCCCGGGGTAGTGCGACATCATCATGCGCTGCTGCATGTGCGGCGATTCGCTGGGCGGGGTGACCTTGCCCTCGACCGTAGCGCGCCCGACAAACTGCTGCTGCGCGGCCATGCCAGCGTTGCGAATGCTGAGGGCCACCTGCTCCTCCCTCGCGCGCCGTTCCCGCTCGCGCTGCTCCTTTTGCAAGCGGTCTTTCTGGGCCTGTGCCTTGGCCTCCGCGAGGGCTTCGCCGCTCTTCTGCTCGCGCTGCGTTTCCCGCGGCCGTTGTTGTTGGGCGTCCTTTCCCGTCGCCTTCTCGCGCTGCTCTCTCTCCGCGCGCGCCTCCGCCATCCGGTTGCGCATCAGCACCTCCTCCAAAATGTCCTCGCTCTTGCGCGACCGGCGGGGGCCCCGGCGGTTGCGGAAATCCTCCTCGTCGACGGTCCACGCGCGCACCTTGTTGTACTCGCACCGCCGAAAGCACGGGTGGAGCGACAGGTTGTGGCGGATCGCGTTCTTCCACGGCACCTCGTGCATGTCGAAATACGGAAAATTCTCGTTGAGCCACTTGTAGATGCTCCCGAGCGTCATAACGCCGTCGGGGCTGCTCTTGATCGCGTGGTAGATCAGCGTCGCGTACGAGTACGGCGGCTTCTCGTGCGAGTTCTTCGTGATCACGAGCGGCCCCGTCTCGCGCCCGCGGTGGACGCCGGCGCCGCTCCCCTTCTTCTTCATCTTGCCGCCGCCGGGTTCCGCGGCATCGGCGGCCGGCGGCGGTGGGGCGACACGCACAAATGCCTTGTCCGCGACTTCCGTGGCCTCTTGGACAGCGCGCTGGAGGGAACCGGGGGCATCGCCGGGCGCGTCGCCCATTCCCTTGGCGGCGGGGGCGGGAGCGGACTCCGTTGCCGGCTTGGGCTGCGGGGGTGTCGTCTTGAAGTGCGAGACCTTGATGAGCGACGCCGCCTTCTTGCGCTGCGCGGGCTTATCCAGCAACTTGGGACGGTGGTCAATCGGGCGATCCTGCACGCGCGGCACGGCATGTTGACCCTGCTGCGACTGCGCGCCGCTGCGTCCGCCGTGAGAGGCGTCGTCGACGTGCTCTGGGCGCTTGAGCATCGCAGACATGCGACCCTCGCGATCCCCATCGCCCAGCGTACGCTGAAGTACAGACTCCATCGCAAACAGACGCCGCCGCTCGCTCTCGAGGCGCGCCTCCATGTCGCGCACGCGGCCGAGCTGCATCTCGAGCTCGTTGCGCGCGGCTTCCGGGGGAAGGCACTCATGCCGGTCCTTGATGTGCAGGCGGAGGTCGTCTATCGTGCCGACGAACATGGCACAGCCCGGCCACGCGCAGTGTCCGGCCTGGAAGAGGTCCTCACGCCAGTGGCCGGCTGCGTCCGCGCATGAGGCGGCAGAGTAAGCAAGCAGTACACACACTATCAGACACAACAACAACAAAGCACGAGACCCCGACGCCTGCTGCACCCACCCATCTTCATGGTCGCCGGCATCGCGTCCCACGGCACGGCATTCGCCTGCGACCCTGCAATTTGCAGCGGGGGAATCACGCACTCGAAGTCCCTGCGGGGGTAATCGAACCCATAGTCGCCGCCGTGGTTGGACTGCGGCCGGCCCATCCATGCGTCGCGCTCACGGCGCTCAAGGGGCGGCAGCATGTGCGGCTCGACGACGTCCGGCGATTCGACGTAGCGGTCGCGGGCAAAGGAGGGAACGGGGGGAGGCGGGCCGTATGGGCGCGCGATGGACGGCGCCATCACGTCATGCGGGGAGTCTGAAAACAAAGCGGGGAAAAATCGGGAGTGAGATTTGCGGAATACAAAAACTCCCGTGGGATTAAGTCACACATGTAACCACGCCACAAAAGCACGCACAACAAGGCACAAAGAAGTGGCTGTGCGTGGGGTGCGCTGTGGGAAAAAAAAAAAAAAAGAAATACTCCGGCGCGCTTGCTTTCATGCCCTTTGCGTTCGCATGCGTCATGTCACGTACCACCCCAATCAAACGGACGCGCAAACGGAGGGTCAAACGAGGGAGGCGCGCATCGCTCTCGGGTGAAGTCCCTGTAGGCCTCGCTGAATCTGTGTTGCGCGGCCCACGCGGGGCCGTGCTCTGGGCCCATTCCTGCACTCGCACTCGTCCTATGCGCCTTGGGAAGAGACTGGTTGTTTGCGGCGAGTAGGAGGTATTCGCTTTGTGCGTGGTACCAATATATTTCCGCGTGTGTGCAATTTGTCTGTGGATGTTTGCGACGCCACAACACGTCGCACTCTGCGCTGCCAATGGGCGTCTGCATTGGGGTGCGTGTGAGTGCGTGCGTGCAGTGCCAATGGGTTCAATTGCGCGTGTGTGTGCGTGTGTGCGTGCGTGTGTGTGTGCATGGTGTGTGCACGCACAGGTGACGTGCTATAGCGCGCTGGGTATTGTTTGTTGGGACATGGAGACGGGCGCGAGGGAGATTTCTTCACTATGGCTTAACTATGGATTCGGCGAATATAGGGAGAGAGAAAGAGAGAAAAGGAGAGACCAATATAAGTCGGCGATCCCGCACAACAAACAGACGCCGAGAGAACGTGCACAAAATAATTATCATCTCCATACAAATGTCATACTCAATTCCACCTGTAATAACACAAACACCCCTCTTTCCAAAATTATTTATTGGATATATTGGTGGTGACCCACTGCGAAACACTTTCCGATTCCCGCCAACGGACGACCACACCCCTTTGATCCCATACATAGCCCCATACAAAATTTCCGATTCATTCCGATTTTCCTCCCTGCCAATGGGCACCATTGATGCCAAGTGAGGAAATTTTACGACCCGAAGGTACGCCATCTGACGCAGTGATGTCACGATCTTTGCCATTCTTTCTCAGCAGCCAATATATTGGCGGAAGAACGCCCGAGGGCCCGTCGGCAGCGGCTCAGAACTGCCGACCGGAGTGTCACAACAACAACTTCGCCGGATTCACATCAGCTCCTCTCCCTGCTGCGGCTCCGCGACCGGCTGCGCCCACCGCGCCGACGACCACGCGAGCGCGACCGAGACCGCGTTGGGGATTGTGACCGCCGGCTTCGGCTGGCGCTTCTGTCACGTGCGCGGCCACCGCTGCGGCTGCGGCTCCTTCGGTCCCTCGATCGCGAGCGCGAGCGCCTGCTGTACCGCCTGCGAGAGGACGAGCGGGATGAACGGTGCCTACTCCGGCTCCTGCTGCGACGCCGTCCGCGTGACGACGACCGTGATTTGCGCCGATCCCGCCCTGGCGAACGGGACGCGCGGCGACCGCGCGATGGAGATCTTGAGAAGCGCCGACTGTCCCGCCGTGGGCTCCTTGACGGGCTACGCGACACACCACTACAAAGACGCAAAAAAATGGCTTGTCAGATGTCACCAAGTACTGCGGGCACGTGCGTATGCGCGCCTGAACAGAAGGCAACAAACATTGCAAGCATGCATGCTCACCGCGGTACATCCGACTTGGCCTCGGCCTTGAGCCCCTGTCGCCGCATGAGTTCCTCTTCGCGCAGTCGGCGCTGGTCCCGCGCGGCTTCCTCCTTCTCACGCGCCTTGATGCTGTCGCGCTCCTGCTGCGATGCCAGCATGAGCTGCATCTTGCGCTTGAGGCGCTCCTGCGGCGTCAGCTTCTTCACGGGCTCCGGCGCAGGCTTTGGCGCAAGCTTCGAAGCGGGAGGCACAGGCGCTCGCGCTGGCACAACACTCTTCAAAGCGCGGAAGCGGTCCTCGTAGTCCGCATCGGGGGTGCCGTCGTCGCTCGTGTCGCCAGACTCTTTCCCAAATTCAGTGATGAATTCTGCGCGCGCGAAGGGATGAGTTAGCCAGTGCCATAGTCGAGTCGCGTGAAAAAGATTCATTCGCAGACGTACACACTCAGAGACATAGACATACTTCGCGCGTACATTCGTGCATTGCACTGGTCCACTCACGCGCCACCCACCTATCTTGGCTTCCGGCTGCGGCGACGGCGACCTGCTGCGGGACGTTCCGTGCTCCTCTCTGTACGGCTCGTACGTGGGGCTGCGTCGCACGGCATAGTCGGGCGCCCGTCGTAGCTCCTCCATGTCTTCCTCAGTGGGCGCGTCCCGCGAGCCGCGATCGCCCTTCCGGCGACCCCGCCCCATCGCATTTCGAATGTTCTCCGCCTTAATTCGGGCGGCCTCCCGCGCGTCGTGCTGGTCTGCGAGCGCCTTCTTCACGAAATCGGACACGCCGAACTCGCGAGCCGCGTCCTCCCACGCACGACGGCCGTCGCCCGAGAGTGCGCCAAAATCGAATGTAAGAATGGGATCGACCAACGGCCGCTCCTCTTCCACTGAGTCGCGGTCGCCCGCAGTGTCGTCCACATCCTCCTGCGCCTCCCTCCCGCCGTAGTCAAACCCAATTGCGGCCTTGTTCTTCGACGCTGCTTTAGCCGCGTCCGCACGCGCCGACGCCGACGCAAGCGAAGGCGGCATTGCGGTCTCCTCCTCCACTTCGATCGCTCGAAGGACGTCCTCTTCGCTTGCTGGAACGAAAAAGCCATACAAACGAGAGGTTACACGCAGTATATCGACAAAGCAAACTCATGCGAGGGCCACACGCAACGCACACACCTTTAGAGACGGCGTGGTACACGAGCAGGCGATATCGCTCGTAGTGGCCGCCGTCGTCCGGCTCGCGCGCGTCCGATTCCTCAGGAGGGTCAGGGATGTAATCTAGGCCAAGGCGTGCATCGTACCTACCGAACACACAGGCGGCGCGTGCAATTCGCATGGTGTTGCCGAGGGAATCGACCGTTCGGAGGGCAGTGGGGGGTGCGACAAATGGACAGCAAACAAGCTCGTTTAGCGCATGCGTGAGAGGGAGGGCCCTAGCTGTCCATTCTTCGGTCGCCCAGCTGCCATTAATACACAGCACGCACAGACAAAAGGGTTCCGCCCGACACCGCGAAGAAGAGGAGGGAGAATGACACGAACTTCGACTCGCTTTCATACAGAGAATACCACCTATCGATCTTGTTGTCTGCCTGACCCTGCCACCGCAACAGCGAGTCGGTGCTCTCGATGTTCAGGTACTGCTGCTCGTCCGCGTGCACCACACACTTCGTGCCCACGAGTCGCAAGCGTTGGAAGGGGTCCTCCGTCTGCGAAAAGGCAGGGACGAAAAAAAGTTGGTCGCCTGGGAAGACAAGTGACGATGGGGAGAGACGCTTGCACGAATAAAACACAGCAGCAATGCACACTCGCCATCATTTTCACATTTAGCGCGCACTCCATCCCACGCAGCAGAGGGACGCACACGGCCGCTCAGACCCACTTTTCGCAGATAAAAGTTGCGGCGCCGTTCCGCGCGCTTCTGGAGGTCCACCATGAGGGACTTGACGGCCTTCTCCGCCTTGCGCGACTCGTGCCACATGGTCACGCACGTGCGCCGCGCGGCGAAGGTGACGACGGCAGAGTGTGCTGCGGGCGCCCTTCTCCTCCTTTGGATTAGGAAGTCTAACCTCTTTTTCCTAAAGTTCTCAGTGTTTTGAATTCGCTCGCATGCACACGTCGAGCGAGTGCACACGCGGTCAGTTGTTGTGCTGTGTCCGCGGACTAGACTGTCTGGGTGACTGATGACGCCAACGGCCGCCGGGTAATTCCGCAAACCTCGATCAGAGGCAAATCCTTTCGAAAGCACAACAACACTCTGCGCATGCGCGTGTTGTACTCCGCTTGTGGGATCATTCGTCATTGAAGAAGACACAAGGGGTGAAGAT
>CALSCQ010002764.1:0-15768 GCA_943704525.1 Pigoraptor vietnamica | reverse complement strand
GTGTGTGTGTGTGTGTGTGTGTGTGTGTGTGTGTGTGTGTGTGTGTGTGTGTGTGTGTGTGTGTGTGTGTGTGTGTGTGTGTGTGTGTGTGCATGTGTGTGTGTCTGTGTGTGTGTGCGCGCGCACGTGTGTGTGTACATGCGCGTGTACGTAATACAAGTGTGCGTGTCAATTGCGAACATCCTCAGTGGTATTATAAGGCCTGCAGGCCATTACCGGTCGCGCACGTTGCACGCAAAGAACGCCGACTCGCAGTTGAACTCGCTCTTGAGTTCCGCAGCAAGACCCTCGAGGTGCGTTGTGCGCCGCGCCGAGAGGGAAATCCGGTGCCCCTTTCGAAGGAAAACAAGAAAAAGTAAGATGAGCACGCACGGCTTTAGATCTGAGTCGAGAGTGTTGAGGAGAAGCGTGCACCATGCCCGTTAGGGGGCCAAGTGAGATGCACGTGGGTGAGAGAGTAACGCACGAGAGATCCCATGGACGTAGATGCTTAAAGGAGACGCAGACGCACATGCACGCACCATGCAACACACGCGCGCACGTTTTACATAAAGCACACGTCGTTTTGGCACTGTGTGAGGCGTGAAGACGCACCTCGTTCAGAACGGCGAACTGTCGCGCAAGCTCACGTCCAATGCCGGACGACGCACCGACGATCCAAATGTGCTGACCACGCGGAAGTCCCGACATTCTCCGCCACACACACACTCTCTCTCGTCGTTGATTGACTCTCTCGTCCTTGAGTGACTCTTCTCGTCCGCGCTGTGAACGTGGAAAGTCACTGTTACAAAAACTTTGTTCCAACCGGGCACGACTGGCCTGGTGTGCCACACACGAGTGTCCGGTCAGTCCAGACCAAGTTGTAAGATCTGCGCTACATGTCGAACTGAAGCGCCCTTACTTGCTTTCGAGTTCACAATTGTTTGGGATTTATATTCAGTTGGCCTCCACAGAGAGAGTTCCGGGTGTCAATATCCCGCATGCCGCGCATCGCAGTTCGAAAACAACGATGTTGTGCTTTCAGCGAAGGGTCAGCGAAGGGCATGCTTCGGTGTGTGTGGTTTGAGCCCATTCAGCTGCTAGGTGGGTCACGAAGGGCGGTGTTGCCGCAGCACGGATGACCACGTCGTCGTCTCACTCCACTCGAGGGCGCGCAGTGCATATCATCGCACGCAACTCCTCGATCGAGAGGGGCCGACGGGAGAGAAAATCGTCCAGCTGTGCGAGAGCGAGGATCAGCTTGTGATTAGCTTATACGGTTCGTCACTCCTCGCTCTCTCCCTCTCTCTCGTTCCCTTCAGCGGAGTCAAATAGACGTGCCACAATTCGCACACAATGACAACAAGGGAGAGGGCGGAAATAACTCAACCTGAGGATCCCAAGCCACACGACGCACAGTTCCACTCGTGCGCCACGCATTTACACACACACTCTTCCCCTCTCACCCACACACACGTATACAAGCGCACACGACGCTCAGCATGAAACACGCACCATGAGGAGGACTCTTAGGCGCGTCTCGGCAAACTGCCGATAACCCGCGTTCGTCGCCACAAATTCCCTGTCCAGCAAGTCCATCACCGCACAGAACGTCTCCTCAAACGCGTCTTCGTGGTCCACGTGACAAAACAGCGACAGCAGCTGAGACTCCCACTCTGGCGCAGACGGCGGTGGCAATTTCGCCGACGACGTCAGCGCGAGCACCCCGGCGATGGCGGATGTGGGTCCGGCGGCGGCCTGCTGCGTCTGCGCAGTCGCGCCGTCGCCCGATATGCGCAACAGCTGGAGGAGATCGCGCGTGACAGCGACAGCCGCACTCGCTGTCGGATACTGCAAGCGGCGCGCCCATATCCGCATGAAATCAGCCGGGTATCGCGACGCGAGATAGAGCAAATTCTGCAGGGGAAGGATGCCCAGCGCGCTCGAGTGGCCGGAGACGTCGAACCCGACGGACGCGAGCGCCGACGCCGTCGTTCGCGACGACAGCCCCTCCGCCCTTTCCAACAAAGCGTCCGCGTCACGTGACGGGCGACCAGTTGCCGCCTGTGCGCGCGCAATGGCGGCAAAGAGTTCCCGCGCGAGCATCACGTGGTGCGGGCACGACGCGTCGAACGGGATGGCCCGCTGTTCCGAGATCTCGGTGAGGCGGGATATCTGCCGGATCTTCCTCCCCTTGTGCCGGGTGATGTGGGAGCCCAGCAACTCAAAGAAGCGCTCCGGTGACGACGTGCTGAACACGAGGGACGTCTCGTCGCGCCAGTCGATGCGGAACGTCCCGTAGCCCGACTCCCACCCGTTGAAGGAGCTCACGGAGGTGACCGTGCTGGCGCCCGATTGTAGGGAGGAGGCGGACCCCGCGCTGGCCGGCTGCGCGTGCTTCTTCTGCGGCGGGGAGTGGGCAACAGGAGTGAGTGGGAGGGTGTGCGTGTGCGCAAACGTATTCGTGCAAGACACGTGCGACAGTGCGACATAGAGTGGCGCAGTGCCAGGGAGAAGTGGAAAGTGGCGTCGGGTCAACTGAGGCCACGCTGTCGTTTGTTAAGAGAATGAACAGAAACAGGAACAGTCAGCAACCGCGTCAGATAGTGAGACGGATGGTGTGTGCGTGCGTGCTCCCAAGCACCCACCGGCGACACGGCGGGCGGCGGTGCCTGCGACCCCTCTTCCGTGAGCGGCCGCACTTTCACCAAATCGTCGATGAAATGGACCTTCTCTCCCTCCCCGTGGCCGCGAAAGAGGATAATCTGGCTGCGGGGAGTGATGCGCAGCACCTGCGTGACCTGCGCGCGCATGGGTTGGTTGGGGCATGTTGCATCGCTATTGTGCGGCGCATTCGAACGCGGACGACTGTGTGCGTGCGTGTACGAGTGCAACTAAGAGTGAAGGAGTGTATACAACGAGAACAGAATCCATTGAAATGCGAAGAAGAGAGGCAGTCACTCTGCGTGCCATTAAAACTGTGAAGGAGAGAGTATAAACTCGAAGAATAGCGTGCGTAACGACGCAGTGCCGCACGTGCACTTCCACACGCACACATCGTTAGCGCCACGCACCCCTTGGGCCACAATAACAAACTCATCGCCGCTCTCGTACAGAGTCTGCAGTTGTGCTTTCAGCGCTTCGAGGCGCGCCGTTTGCTGATAATACCATTCGACTTCGTCGTCGTGCGGTGCACTCACGGCACGCGCACCGCGGCCAACGAGATGCCGCCTAACAGGTCATGCGCGTTAGCAAGGCGGGTACGAGTGGGCCTACTACTACTACTACTACTACACACACACACACATACACACACAACAAGCACGCACACACACGCACGCACGCACACGCACACACACGCCCACACACACACACACGCGCACACACACACTCACACACACACACACATACACACATGTACTCACTCACACACTCACACATGTACTCACTCACACACACACACACGCACACATATATGCACACACGCACGCACACGCACAACACACACACGCACACACACACGTACATACACACACACATATACACACACACACAGACGCAGACGCAGACGCAGACGCAGACACGTGCAACGAAAAAGTGCACAGAATCGAAATCCCACCTGTCATACTCCTCTATTAGCGCGCGCTGCTTCTCAATGTCAGATTTCAACAGTTCGCGACGCTGCGCAAGCGACGCTGTCGCTGCGAGCGTACTCTCCTCTATGATCATGAGAATTCGCAGAGCATTCCGCGTGCAACTTCTGTCGAGAGACATGTTGACGCTGAAATGAAAAACGAACTGAGAGGGACACTGTCGCCGGCGGGTGAAACACCGATTTCGCTGGGGGCAATCCGCAAGATAAAAATAGTGATGAGCGACTCGCCGACTGCTCGAAGTCCGCCGAGTCTGCCGGCGATTACAATGAGGCACTGTACGTTTGGGCATGACCGGACCAGGCTGCCGGGCAGTGGGAGTCAAGCGGCCTTGAAATTGAGCGGCTTGGTGGGTCGTGTCGAGAACTGCCGGCCAGCAGCCGAGTCAGGCTTTTGCCGCACACTGTGGCCGCCCGGGGCCGGTCAGGCCTCAATGCCGGCGGCTCCGGCGTGCAAGCTGTCGTTGCAATGACGATCTCGCGGACCAATCGCGTGGTCGGCGGCTGCGTTTACTCCAGGCGGTTAGCCAGCACGGCCGGCCGGGCCACGCGCCGGCGGGCTGGGACATCACGCCCGGCACAGCGCCAGTGAAGTCGGGTCGGGGACCGAGTCCCGATTTGTCGACGAAGGCGGCTCCGACGAGTGCCAAAGAAGTGTGACTCAGTAACGGACAGGTGCGCGTAGGGAACGCAACGTGCCCGACACTGACCGCGGGCCGACCCTATCGTTGCGTCAGGCGTGGTGGCGATGACGGCCACTTGTCTGGACTGCGGGTAACCCTCACGGTGCACTGTGATTGGCTGGGGAGTGTCAGTTGCTCCACATGCGAGTGCGTGGGCGCGCTCGCTCACACGTGGCGGCCACTCGACTCTCCTCTACTCACTGCACACACTGAATCTCTCTCTCTCACTCATACACACAGTCTCTCTCTCTCTCTCTCTCTCTCTCTCTCTCTCTCTCTCTCTCTCTCTCTCTCTCTCTCTCTCTCTCTCTCTCTCTCTCTCTCTCTCTCTCTCTCTCTCAGAGTTCTAGCCCTCAATCGTAGTCGTGTCGTTACGGCCGGCGTACTGGCCTCGCAGTTTCAGTCGATCACTGTAGCATCCAGCGAGCCCGTCAACCCCGCAAACACTGCATTCATAGAGACAACTGAAGCAGAGTACAATATAAAACAAGGCAACAGAAGTCCATTCTCTCCTCGTAGTGCTTCGTCACTCAAGATGGCCGCCCTATCGTCAGCGTTCCTCTGCGTGTTGCTGGTGGCAGCGCTGTGCATCGCCAAGGTCACCGCAGGCACTTCCACTGCCGCCTGCCAGTTGGTTCCAGCAAACTACAACTCATCCCTGTCACTCTATGAGGGCAAGTCCCGCGTGTCGGTGCAATACGCGCAGAACTTTAAGATTGCGTACGGACGGAATTACAAGGTATCGCAAATCGCACAGCGCAGCCCCACATCAACTCTTGGGGTGTTATCTCATTGCCAAGATGCAGCGTGGAGACACGCACCTTGTTGTGTTGGCACCAACGCGACTAACTTTTCGCTCTTCCTGCGTCGACATCATTCGACAGGTTGCGCAGATTCGGATGGGTGAAGGCACGCCCGACCTCCAGTACCTCTTTGTGCGGTGCGGCACACCCGTCCCCACGCCCAGCAGTGCCAGATCGGACGGCATCCCCCTCGATCTCTGGGCCAACGCAACGCTCGTCTACGTGCCCGTGCGTGCGGTTGCCTCCCTCGAGACGACATTCCACGCCATGGTCGCGGCGCTCGGTGAGGCTGAAACTGTGGTCGCGGTCGACAATGCCCAGGGAGTCAGCACTCCCTCCATCATGGACCGCGTCGCGCAAGGCCTCGTCGCAGATCTCTGCTCCGACGTCGGCGGCTTCTGCATGGTGAACGTCACTGCGATTGCTGCGTCAGACGCAGACGCCGTCCTCACGGGCAGCTACGCGCGCGACGCCGTACTTCTCGCGTCGGGTTCCCCCCTCCCCGTCGGCATCGTCGTCAACGAAGTCACCGAGACGCACCCACTGGGCCGCGCCGAGTGGATGAAGCTCGTCGCAGCCGCTCTTGACAAGGAAACCGCGGCGAACACTGTCTTTGCCGCAATAGAGGCCGACTATCGCGCTGCGGCAGCACTCGTTGAGAACATCCCGCGCCGTCCTGTCGTCGTCGCCTCTCGCCCCTACTTTGGCCAGTGGGTGGATGATGGCCCTCTGGGCACGTGGTACGTCCCCGGCGGCCACAGCTACGTGAGCCGCCTCATTCAGGACGCCGGCGGTGAGTACCCGTGGGCCAACACGACGTCGACGGGGACGGTCCCCGTGCGCGCGCCCCTCGCCTTGTCGATTGCCGCGCGCGCGGATGTGTGGATCAACACGGACCTCGACTGGACTTCGCTGGACGACGCGCGGACGCTCGACGGGGGCCTGTACGAGAACATGACGGCGGTGCGCTGCGGGCGCGTGTATAACAGGGACGCGCGGATGCGCCAGTACGGCAATGACGTGTTTGAGACGGGCGTGGTGATGCCCAACCTCGTCCTCCGGTGAGTCCGTGCACGCAACGCATGGCTTAATCCCGTGACGCCCGCACACAACCGCAATTTCACTCGCATTAGAACGCAGCTACGGCACACGCCACACATCTCTGAGCTGCTTCTTGCCTTATAACGTGCTACACACACAAACACACGGTCGCTGCGCACACCGCACACGAACAGCGCTACTAACGATGACATGCCGTGCCCTCACCACAGGGACCTCATCAAGATATTCCATCCCACGCGGCAGCTCGCGCCCTTCCAGTTCTATCGCCAGATTCCCCCTCGCCACCCCACCCTCTCCGCAAACGACACGCCCGCGTGTTACGCTTTCGACGACCCCATCCTGTCGTCATCGTCGCACTCGCCCATTCTTGGGTACGACGCGTCTTCCCTCTCCAACGGACAGATCGCCGGCATCGTAGTTGGCTGCGCCGTGTTCGCAGCGGGCGTGTCGGCTGTTGTCGCGTTTATGGTGGGCCGCTCTGTGGGTCTGTCGAGCACCAAGGCGCGTCGGCCGTCCGAAGTGCCTCTGGACGCGAAGCCGTAACTCTCAGACTTTAAGTTACTCTGCAGCAATATGTGGCGTTTGTTTTCTACGGGCACGCAGAGAGAAAGCATGTCTGTTATTCACGCATGGGAATACATATGCACTTGCTTGCCATTGTATAGGAGCTCGGCACACATTCGCGCAGGGTGACCGCATGTGACGTCAATTCCCATTTTGTATGTAAATTTCAATAGATAACACACGTCATCGGAGGTCAGTGTGGGCTTGTCGTCCGCAGCACACACCCCGCTGTCCTCTCTCCATCATTAACGTCGTCCACGCTGCGACAACGCACGCACACACACGAGCACATTCTCACTATTTATTATAGCCCTCCCACATTGTGACCTTGTGTTGTTTAGGACGTCGCTGCTGCGCGTCACGTCGCCTATCTCCTGTTGATTGCTCCAACTCGCCGCACTCGCGCAAAGCGAAAAAGATGGGCGTCATTAAGAAGATTTGCTGCATCGGCGCGGGTTATGTCGGCGGCCCTTCCTGCGCCGTCATTGCGCTCAAGTGCCCCGATATCCGCGTGACGGTCGTCGACATTAGCAAGGAGCGCATCGCGGCGTGGAATTCCGACACACTCCCAATCTATGAGCCCGGCCTGTTTGAGGTCGTGAAGGAGTGCCGCGGGCGCAATCTCTTCTTCTCGTCGGAGGTTGATGCCGAGATTAAGGAGGCCGATCTAATCTTTGTGTGCGTGAACACGCCCACGAAGACGTTTGGCGTCGGCAAGGGGCGCGCGGCCGATTTAAAGTACATTGAAGCGGCGGCAAGGCGGATTGCGCAGGTTCGCGTGACGTTGGAGAGCCCATTTATGTGCGCTTCGGTTTGGCTGTGCATGTATTGTGTGCGGGCCTGGCATTCGAGTGCGCGAGCTGTTTGTTACACGTGTGTGTGCGTACGTCTGTATGTTTGTGTGTGTCTGCGTTTTCCTCGAATTGCGTGTGTTCGCGTGTCTCAATGGTGCGTTGTTCTTTCTCGTCCTTTCTCAGATTGCGACGACGCGCAAGATTGTCGTCGAGAAGTCGACCGTCCCCGTGCACGCGGCCGACAGCATCGACTCGATCCTCAACGCCAACTCTGCCAACGGCATCCAGTTTGACATTCTCTCCAACCCAGAGTTCCTCGCCGAAGGAACGGCCATCAACGACCTCATGAAGCCGGATCGCGTGCTCATCGGTGGCCATCAGACGCCCGCCGGTTTGGCCGCCGTTGCCGCGCTCTCGGAAGTGTACGAGCACTGGGTGCCAAAGTCGCAGGTCATCACGATGAACCTGTGGTCGTCGGAGCTCTCCAAGCTGGTGGGTCTGCGCCGCCCTTCGTCGTGACGCCGTACATGCGCGTGCGTGCAACCCGTGCCTGTCGGCATTTACATTTCCCCCTTCGTGTCCCAATGTCGCGCACGCGTTATAGGCGCTCCCGTCGCAGTGTGACTCACTCTCATTCTCACAAGCCCTCATATATCTGCGCCTCTTTTTTTCGCGCTCGCGCGCGTGCAGACGGCGAACGCGTTCCTCGCACAGCGCATCTCGAGCATCAATGCGATCAGCGCCGTGTGCGAGGCCACCGGCGCAGACGTGGAGGAAGTGGCGCACGCCATTGGACTCGACAAGCGCATTGGGCCGTACTTTCTCAAGGCCAGCGTCGGTGGGTGTCGGGCTATCTCAGTAACGCACGTTGGTCGTATGCACTCGTACCGGTCGTCTCTTATTGCGCGATACTTGCGCACCCTCCTTTGATATGGCATTCTCTTCACCTTCCATGAGTGAATGTGTGCGTGTGTGCATGTGTGTAACGCCTTCTATTGCCTCTCCTTCTCACTGCGGTGTGTGCGTGCTGCGGACAGGGTTCGGCGGCAGCTGCTTTCAGAAGGACATTCTCAACCTCGTGTACCTCTGCGAGTCGCTCCACTTGCCTGAGGTCGCCGAGTACTGGAAGCAGGTCCGTGTGTCCGTGCAATGCTATTCCGTGCGATGCTATTCAGTCACTCGTAACGTTACAATGCGCGAACGCTTGTTACAATGTTTTCGGTTGTTGTCGGCAATTGCCAATCCAGTCGCGCGTGCGTGCATGCACACTCAAACACGCTTTTCCATGCGTCCATTGTTGCTCTCGCGTGCTGGTACACGTGTACACGCTGCTGTTTGGTGCTCTTTCCCACTCGTCTTTGTTCTGGCGTCACTTCAGGTCGTGACGATGAACGACTATCAGCGGCGTCGGTTTGCGAACCGGATCATCCGCTGCCTCTTCAACACGGTCACCGCAAAGAAGATTGGCGTGCTCGGGTTCGCGTTCAAGAAGGACACGGGCGACACTAGGTGCGTGTGTCATGTGTCTGTGTGTGTGTGTGTGTGTGTGTCTGTCTGTGTGTGCCTGTGTCCGTGTTGTGTGTGTGAGAGTAAATGTAGTTGTGTGCCGCTTTTGCACAATGGACTGAGTCCAATTGCGTCCGCAGGGAGTCGTCGTCCATCTACATTACGTCGTATCTCCTGGAGGAAGGGGCGCGCGTGTGTGTGTACGACCCGAAAGTGACGGTCGAGCAGATGATGACGGACCTCACCGAAGTCGGCATCAATCAGATGGACAACGCGGACGGTGCGTGGCCGCTTGTTGTGTGCGTGTATGCATACCGTGTATATGTCTATGCGGGTCTGTTGCAGTGTGTGCGCGTGTCGCGCGTGCCTTGTGTGTGCTCATTTCTGTTGCTATGTGCGCACGCGCGCGTGCGTCTCTGCGCGATTTTGTATCTATTACGCGTGTATGTCCTTCTCGCTCACTTTGCGGTGTTCCTTCGTGCACAGTTCGGCGCCTCTTCGAGTGCTCGGACGACCCTTACAAGGCGCTGCAGGGCGCGCACGCGGCTGTTGTCTGCACCGAGTGGGACGAGTTCAAGACGCTCGACTGGCAGCGCGTGTACGACTCGATGCTCAAGCCCGCGTTCATCTTTGACGGACGCATGATTCTCAACCACAAGCGGCTGAGGGAAATTGGGTTCCAGGTCGAGGTCATCGGGAAGAAGGTCTACTGAGGGCCAAAGGGAGACTCTTAGTCGTGTGTCCTTCAACTCCACTTAGCCTAAGAGTGGTTTGTTTAGCGCGTACTTGGTGAGCCTTTCGTGCGCCCCGCGTATGAATGGCGAGTATTCTATCTATGAGACGGCGTCGTGGCGTCGTCGTCCGTGTTGCGTGCGTCGCGGACTTGCTTGAAGCTGGAATGAAGGAAGTTCCTTTCGTCCCCATACTTTATGTGGAGTAACAATTGTAACAACAGGTATCTCAGACCCTCACCCTACCCACCATCCATCGCGTGTGAAACCGCAGAAGGGTGGTCCACGTCGTCAGTGAAAGAGGAACAGTCACCCACACTCTCTCGTGCGACTTTCTCCCTCCCCCTTTATTGTTGTGTTGCGCCTGCTTTCACTCACTTCTTTTTTATGGCGCGCGCAATGATGGCGGCACTTGAGAAGACAATCCCGTTTGGGCAGTATGCGCTGCACGGCTCAGAGGTGTGTGCGTGGTAGAGGGCGGGAGACGCGTGTCTCTGTCGTTTGCATGTTAAAGTATGTGTCTGTGTTTGTCTGTCTGTGTTTGTGTGTGTGTGTGTGTGTGTGTGTGTGTGTGTGTGTGTGTGTGTGTGTGTGTGTGTGTGTGTGTGTGTGTCCGTGTGTCTCTGTGTGTGTGTGTGTGTGTGTGATGTGTGTGTGAGTGTGAGTGTGAGTGTGTGTGTGTGTGTGCGTGCGTGTGTGTGCGTGCGTGTGTGTGCGTGTGTGCGTGTGTGCGTGTGTGTGGTTTAATAGTGCTAATGTGTCCCACTCGTGTTTGTCTTGATCCGCTAGGTATTTTTTCAGTCGCCGCTGTCGCTTGGGTTCGTCAATCTCAAGCCCATTGTGCCGGGTCATATCCGCTATTACTGTCGCTACGCACGCGTGCGTGCGCAGGCACACACACATACGCGCGCATATGCACTGTCACACGCACTTCTCTTCACACAAACACGCGCGCGCACACACACACACACACACAAACTGACACACACACACACACACACACACACACACACACACACACACAAAACGCTCACACTCTCGCACGCACGCATATGCACGCTCGCATATCTATTGTGCTCTTTGGTTTCAGCTATGGTCGCGTGCATGTTCCTTGACCGCCGTCGTCGCCAGCACATGTGCTTGTGATTCCGCGCCGTGTCGTGAAGCGCTTCACGGAGCTGTTGCCCGAGGAAGTCGCCGACATGTTTGTCAGTGCGCAAAAAGTGGCAAAGGCCGTCGAGATGGAGTACAAGGCCGACGCGCTCACAATTGCGGTGCAGGTGGGAGCGTGGATGCACGGGTGCTCGTCCGCGTGCATGTGCTTTTCTTTCTGTGTCTGCGATAAGCTCGTGTGTTTGTTTGTTGTTTGTTTTTCTGTCGGTCGCGAGCGATGCGTGGGTAACAAAGAGCGTGTTGTCAATATCTCCGCCGTTTTCTCTCTCCGCAGGACGGCAAGGCAGCTGGACAGACAGTTGAGGTTGGTTCAATGTATCCATTGCGCGTGTGGGTGTGGGGTGCGCGTGCGTGTGTGCTGTGCGTGTGTGCGCGTGCCGAGTGTGCGTGCGTGTGCGTGTGCGTACCTGCTGCGTGCGCGCGCGTGCGTTTGATATGGGTATGCCGTCTCCGAATGTCAGTGTGTGTTCTTGCAGCGACTGGCCTGCAACTCCACTCCCGCCGCATTGACTCAGTCGCCACGCAATCGCAGCACGTCCACGTTCACGTGATACCGCGGCACGGGGGCGACTTCCCCAACAACGACGACATCTATCGCGAGGTACGTGGAATCAAACATTCTCAATTTCGAACGTCACATTCCATCCCCTCCTCTCGTCAAACTGTAGCTCATTGCCAGTGCAATTGTTCTGTTCTCTGTCATCCACTTTCTCCTTTGGGTTTCTATCGCCGTTATTTGCTTGATGTAACTCCTACATATCGCGTGCATTTTCGTCTCAACATGTAACACGTGCACCAGCTTGAGAAGCACGATAAGGAGGGAGGACGACGGCCGCGCACGCAGGAGGCCATGGCGGAAGAGGCGCTTCGCCTGAGCGCATACTTCAATGCGTGAGCTCTCGCCATGGCTTGCGACGCAGCACCGTCAACTTCATGCGACGAGTTTCCGAATTGCCGTGCGCCCGGGTTGCGCTCTGTTTTGAGCGATTTTTGCGTTTGCGCGCTCACCGTGCGGGAGATCACGTGACGAGTGTACCGTCCCGTGCCTTCTACGAGAATGAGAGATATCGTGCTTCGTTGTTACTCGCCAATTGTTCTCACACTTGCGCTGCATTCATTGTGCACTCTGCGCCGTACCGCAACAGTAACGCACAAACTCCTATTCAACACAACAGACAAAGCAGTAGGGGCACACACACACACGGACGCACACAACAACTTGTACCAGCCGCTTCGCCTCATATTACCGCAAAATTCGTCTTACTTACGCAAACGTCGACGTGCGCGAGCGAATGTTGTCGTAGGGCAAGTCTGCGTGCGCGTGGACAGTCGCCACAGCGCCCAAACAGCGTTCCTCCCAGCGCACCAAGTCGCACACGAGGCTTGCACCCACAAGTATGTTGCGGTGCCGCGCCACCATACCAAAGGCCTCGGAGAGGGGGACGGCGCAGCTGTGCATCAAATAGGCCATCACGCACGAAGGGGACCGGCTCATCCCCGCTGCGCAGTGCACAAGCACGCGCTCCCCCGCCGCAATGCCCTCGTCAATAACGTCACACACTTCGCCAAACAGGCGAAATGCGGAGCGGCCGTCGTCGGGGAGCACCTTGTGCACGAACGTGATGTGCGGCATGACAGCCTTCGCGGCCGCGACAATCGACATCTCCCCCCTGTCGCTCGGTCCGAGTATCGAGACGACGCGTCGTATGCCGTTGTGGTTGAGTTCAAAGGGAGTCACGTTGAGCGCACAGCCGAGGAAGAGCGCGCGGTTCTCAAAGATCGGAAGGGGCGTTATGCCGCTGTGCCAGTTGTACGCAAACCACACGCTGTTCAATTCCGAGAGGCCATCCTCGCACACCGCCATCGCCTTGCACGCCAAATTCAGCGCGTTCATGTCGACGGCGAGCGTCGGATCGAGCGACGCGTGCAGTGCGCGAGCTCCCTCCCAGCAGTTCCGCGGGCACCGCTCTCCGCGAAAGGCGAAGGCAACGACGAGGGGGAGAACCTCCTTTCGCGCCGCCATGCCCTCCGTTGATATCTCAACGTGCACACGCGCGCGCCCGTACGGAATATCCGCTCCGATGCGTTCCGAAGCGGCGGAAACGGCGGCGTTCACCGCCTCGAGCACGGCGAGCGGTTCGGGCGTGCGCAACGCCAGAGTAACGCAGACGTTGCACCCGTGTCCGTCCACGTGCATCGTGAAGCGGCCCTTTGCGTCCCCAACTTCCTGTAGTCCGTTCTCGCCTTCGTCTCCAAACACGGCAAAGTGAATGTCCACAGCGGGCGCGGTCCGCCCGCTCTCCACGTGCCGTCGCACATTTGCTGTGCGTCCGTGAAGTGTAACAAAGAAGCCCGGCATCACCTCGACTGTCTCTCCCGGCCAAGGGGAGACGAAAAACACATAAGGACGCGCCGCGGTAGCCGCCCTGCGCCTGAGATTCGCAGCACACCACTGCGGATAATGGGCGACAAAGTCGTCGGCAGACCCGCGCTCAACCACCGCCACGACGAGCGTCCTTGCAAATCCCTCCAGCGACTTGACCAGCACACGCAGCTCCGCTTCCTCCGTCCCGCTCAGTGTGCTTTGCGTGCGCGATATGCAGATCACGCTGAGCTCGTCGGGAACACGTGCGTTGGCCGCGCCGGCAATGTCCAGTTCCCAACGCGCACGCTCCAGCGGCAACGCATCTGTAACACGCCTCAGACACACGGCCCCCGCAATAAGCGGCGGCGGGAGAAAGATGCCGCTCCCTTTCGCATCCCCCGAAAGCTCAATCAAGAGCGTCTTTGACTCGTACGCCCTCCGCGCGTAACGCGTTACAGTCTCGCCCGTGTCTGCGCGCTTGTCCGTGACGGCGCCGCGCGACAGGACGTCCCCTGTGAGCAGTTCGGAGAGAACGGCGTTCAAATCGCACAAGGACAGCGAGACGTGCCCTCCTTTCGCGGTCGTCGTCTGCGCTGCGAGTCTGAAGAGGTGGTTCGAAGACCCAAACAGCCACCGTGTCGGCATCTTTTTTTTTCCGATTGTGTGCGAGCCTTTTTTTTCCGACGCTTGCGCCGATTCTTCCTCTCTTCTCTCACCCTGTGAACGTGTGTTGGGGCTGTGAGAAGGGAAACGCTGGACGAAGAACCGCCAAAGGGCAGACAAACTCACGCTAGGCAGAAATGCAGGCACCACAGGACCTGTTTGCAATTTTTTCCATGGATTGTTACAGGTGTAACAGTCGACGTTACGCAATCACGTGTGAAAACAAAACGGGCAGACTGTTGAACTGTGCTTCCATCTCTTGGCATCCCTTTGAGGGCCCACTGTGTGTTGAAGATGGGGCGCGCCGTGTTTGCGGAAGAGACGTCCGTGCAGCGACACATTGAGAGTCTCTATGCGTCCAAGACGCACGAAGTCGGACTGCTCGTGGGCCATGTGGGTGCAGCGTGCGTGCGCGTGTGTGCATGTGCGCTTGTTTGTGCGGGTACTTATGCCTGTCCCTCACACGTGTGTGCACGCGCGTACGTGTGCATGTGCGCTTATTTGTATGCGTGTACGTGTCCCTTGTGCCGTGTCCGTGCACACTACGCTCACATATGTGTGCAAGTACGCTTGTGCGTGTGCGTGCGCGTCCATATGTGCTTGTGGTTGCGCATGTGTGTGTGTGCGCGTGCATGTGGGCCTATGCACCTCTGTGGGCGTGATCTTTGAGTGCGAGTGTGTGGTCGCATTGCGGCTATGTGCGCATTTGCGTCCTGAAGGGTGGTTGCGTGCAGCAAACGGACCAGCGCGACCACGTCATCGCATTAATTCCCATTCCCTCTCCGGAGGGGGACGACGCTCCCGCGGATGGTATGCCCGTACATCACGCACGCACACGCACGCACGCACGCACGCACGCACATACACACGCACACACACTCACTCACTCACTACACACACACGCGCACACACACGTACACACACACACACACACACACACACACACACACACACACACACGTGTCCGCGGCTTAGCTATGCATTTGGTATAGTGTAACTTAGGAATGGGTTTCATCATTCTTTCAACGAGTTGCACAATACTCCATTGAATTGGGTGTGCGGCATTTAACGTGTCATGCCGTGCAGCCGCAGCACCATCGCCCAAGGGCCGCACGGGCGGGAAGGGCGCGGGAGTATCTGCGGTGGCCGAGATCGAGGGCTTGGACAGCAAATGGGTGGAAGAGCACGCGCGGCAGGTGCGTTTGATTGGGTTCACAGCCGTGTTTGAAAAGTCTATGCACGCGCTGCCGTTGTGAATTCATGCTCCTGCTGTATCCTCAGTGATGTGCGCATGCACACTCATTAGATGTCCGGCCTAATGGGAATTTCAGCCACGTTCCCTCGTGCGCCCATCCCAACCTGAATTGCCAGCCGCGCTATGCACGCCGCGCTATGCACACGCAGCCACGTACACTCGCACGCACCCACTGCACATGCCAGCGGCCTTGCACGCCGCGCTATGCGCACGCAGCCACATACACTCGCACACACCACTGCACATTCCAGCGGCCTTGCACGCCCGCTACGTCCCTGACGCACCTCTGTGCAGGTCTCCCGCATGCTCGTGGGCGGGCTTGATGTCATTGGAGTCTATCTGTACGCAGCCGGTGACGCACAGCAGAAACTCGCAGGGTGCGTGGATGGCCCGTCGTTCGTTGCTGTCTGCTATCGCGCACCAGCCGCACATATTGCCGTGCACGCACGCATCGAACCACTGTGTCGGCGTGTGGGGCGTGTGGTCGATAGCTGATGACTCTACCCCCTGGCCGATAGCTGACGACTCCCCCCCCCCC
>CALSCQ010002753.1:0-11173 GCA_943704525.1 Pigoraptor vietnamica | reverse complement strand
TCTCTCTCTCTCTCTCTCTCTCTCTCTCTCTCTCTCTCTCTCTCTCTCTCTCTCTCTCTCTCTCTCTCTCTCTCTCTCTCTCTCTCTCTCTCTCTCTCTCTCTCTCTCTCTCTGGTGGAGTCGATGGACACGCGTCTATGATTTAAGCCGATCCGACATCTCTCTCTCGCTCTGTGTGTGTGTGTGTGTGTGTGTGCGTGCGTGTGTATGCTCTTGGAGTCGATGGACACACGTCTATGATTTAAGCTGATCCGACATCTCTGTGTGCTCGACCTTTAGGAAGGTTACACTTGACGAGCCGTTATCCTAACTCTAATCTCCCCAATCGTCGTTCATAGGACAAGGGCCCGTTACTTTGTGGAGCCAGGCGTCCCATACTTCCTTCGATGACATGCGCGCGCCACTCTCGGCCGCCTGGCAGGAAGGTGCCCACATTTCGCATTCGGCGACGGCCCTCCTCAAGCTCTTTCTGTGGGGCAGCTGCCTTGACCGCGACACGGATGCGTTTGTGGCGTTTATTAGTACTCGTCGGAACGCGCTCGCTTTCTTGCGCAACGGCGGAGTCGACATGGCGTTGGAGTTGCTTGCGACGCGTCCCTCCGACGCACTCCTCCGCATCGTAGACACCGCGTTGCTGTCAGTCACCGCCGATGTGCGCACTCGCTACGTGGCGACTGTCGACGAACAGGTCGTCCTTCGTGCACTACCCGCGCTCCTTTCTGCGCTCTCTCTCCACAGCGTGAACGGCCACGGGACTGATTATTCAGCGACCATTTGCGCTCTCGTCGGTACTCGGGGCAGTTTGATTGCCCGGCTGCTCGAGCCTATCGCGTTCTCCGAACACCTGCACCAAGTTCCCGCGCTGTATGTCGTCGGCTCGAAGCATCCAGACCTGCTTGATCGCGCTCGCGCAGTCCTCCCGTCGATCCCGCGCGCGTCCCTTGATCGGCTTTTTGCGTTCCGCTGGGACCTGGAGGCAGCGCACGGCGTGGATGCCTTCGGGGGTGCTGTCGTGGAACCGTTTGGCCCTCACGAGGTGGTCGCGTGGCTCTCGACCAGCACAAACGTCGAGCGTGACGTCGCCTGTATCGCAGACATTGCGCTTCATGCTGTGGATGTAAGTGCCAGTGCATCTGTGCGGCCGATGGCCCGCCTTCTGACACCTCGCAGTTACAAATACTGACGCCTCTCTCTATTTGCGTACTCAGCCACCAAGCCGAGCCGCGCCGCTCGTTGTGAGCGTCGTGAACGGGATACGAGCCAATCTTCACTTGGACACGACAGCGCTGTGTCCCCTCCTCGACGCTCTGTTTACTATGGCGAGTGACCCTTTCGCCAGTGCTGCGTGCGCCAGGCCAGTTGTCGCGTTCGTGGCGTCCCTGGAACCCTCCGAGACGAGTGTTTTCTTCCACGGCGGCGTCCGTCCGCCAGCCGATTGCGCTGCGTTAGCTCAAAGGTGGCTGCTGTCCGTGCTCGCGAATTGCGTAGCGCCGAGCGCGGACATACTACGCGACGTCCAGCAGGTGGTCGATCGACTGCCCAAGGACGAGGAATGGACGTCGCAATTGGCTGCTGTGATTATCGCCCTCTATTTGGGGGCAGAGCTCAATGCGGGAGACACGCGGCGCCTGGATGCTGCGGTATGTGGAGTGTCGTTTGTTGCCTTTTACATGTCACGCGATTGACGTCACACTTTGCAAATCCATTTGCACCTTGCGTACACATTGTCTCTATATGCACACTCCCATTAACGAACCGCTCGCACTTGCGGACACAAGTCCGCACATACACGCGCACACAATAGCACACACAATAGCACGCCAAAGCGCGCACAAACGCACCATTTCCCGCATTTAAGTTCCACCCGTCTACGCAGATGGAGATTGCCACATCGCAAGACGTCGCTGATGCTCTCTTGTGCGTCCAAGCACCGGACAAGGGCAATGTGACGAAGGTCTTTAAGTGTGCGCAAATGCGTGGACTGTGCGGCAACGAGAACGAGTTCGCGGCTATGTTGGCTGAGAAAGTGGAAGCCATTTCGGATGAGGAGGCGTTCCTGCGGGCGTTGATGCGACTTTTGTCGATCGTTTCGGCGCTAAATGCGAGCGTCTCGGCGTCCTCGCGTCTTTTCGGAACGGCCGCGCACGCCCTTTCTTGCGCTGAAGTCGATCCCGACGTCGCCGAAGCTTTCGTGCAGAGAGTCATCGCCGTCTGCTTAAACGACGAGGCGCAGTTGCTTGACTACGAGCGCGAACTCATCACGTCGGGCCCCCTCTACGAGTATTTCATCGAGGAGCGAGAGCCCCGCGCTGCGCTGCAGGAAAAGGTCGCCACTTGGCTCGTCCGCGTCGCCCTCAAGCGCCGCTACGACAGCGCGGATCTTTCCATGGAGGCCTTGCTGCTGTTGTCGCAGCTGGTTCGCGAGAAGGCTATCGGGCTTGGACCGTACGGCGAGGAGATTCGGCGCGTTATTGGTGGCCAGTTCGCTCCTCACGAGGGCCTCCTCCAGGCGGTCAAGGCCGTTGTCCCACTGCCCACTGCGCCAAAGAGCTTTGATTGGATCGCCCCGCTCGTCTGCCTCGTGCGCGTTAACGTCGAGGCGGACATTGACGCCATAGCGTTCGTGCGGCTGCTTCGCCAGCACAACGTTGTCGACCCTTTCGACGGCCTCGACCTCGTCTTGGAGCTTGCGGATTCGCGCGCGCGATGCGTGCCATTCCTCGACGGGGCGCCGACTGCTGGGCTTGCATTGCTCACGGGCTGGGCGAAAGAAGGCGCGGCGGACGTGGCGCGCGCCATGTCCACCACACCGCAGGGACTTTTGGACGAGTACTCGTTCACCCAGTCGCGCTACTCGCCTGATTACCTCGGGGCCGTCTGGCCGCGCGATGAGTCGCGCGAGGTAGCGGGCCAAGTGTGCGCGAATCCGTTGCTTTTGAAGCGGATATTGCCGAGGACGGATCCCGCGCCCGTCGGATGGACGGTCGACCTCGACATCGGGAGGACCCGCCATTTCCAAGGGCCGCCTGCGCAACTACCGGACAAGGTCGTGTCGATGAGCGTTCGTCAGCAGTACGTGCGGATATGCGGCTTCCGCCAGCTGTTTCCGCTGCTGACCCGCGAGGTGGCGGTGACGGCGATTGTCGATTTTGTGAACTGGCTGACGGTCTCGGACGCTGTGCTGTTTGGCGTGGACACGCTGATCGAGCTTGCACAGAAGACGAACTGGGCGCGAAAGGCGCTGTGGAAGGCGATTGGCCCCATCCACCTCAAGGGCGCGGCCGCCGCCGTGTGCAACGCAAAGGAGAGGATCGCCGAGGGGCACAACGAGCGCCTCTCGCGGCTGCTTCAGCGGTATGCGCCGCTCGCCAACGCGCGCGTCGACCAACTGTTCCTTCTTCTTGCCGGCCAGTCGAAGACAGCGCTTAAGGAGATGGTCGCGGCGCTCAAGGACACGCGCGGCGTCTCTCTTTACGAGAAGCTGTCGACCCGCGAGTGCCGCGCGCTGTGGGGCGAGGCCGCCAAACCGGCGATGCCCCTCGTCGTCGAGGGCGCCTTTGCATCCGACCAGTGCCCGCAGCGCAAATCCCTCGTCGAATTGCTGCTTGCCTTTCTGGAGCGAAAGCACTTGGTCCTCGACGCTGCGCGCGCCGTCGTTGCCCACGTCAAGGCGACGGGGCTCTCGAACGTGCGCTTCTTCAACGGGCCTTGGGAGGAAATTGACGGACGGCTGGCGTTGTGCGTAGCGCAGACAATTCGCCACCTCGGTGTGGGCGCGTACGTGCAGGACTGGATCGAGTCGATCGGCAGGGCACTGACGTCTGCGCGTACCCTCACGGACGCCGACGCGGCCGCGCGCAGCCAGGCCGCCCCTGGCCAGCGTCATGCGGACACGCGCGGGACCCTGCATGTCCCCCGTGGCGCGCCTCAGGCTGGCGTTCCGAAGGCGCGATGGGACGAAGAGATCGGCGCCGCTGTGTTCGACCTGGACGAAGGCGCGCCGATGGACCCTCGGCCACTGGCGGGGCGGAGCACGCGACAGGAGCTCGTTGCGCGGATGCAGGCCATCAACCAGCTGTTCTTCTGCCTGGGTTACATTGCCCGCGACCCGAAGACGTCGCTCCCCGCCACGCAGCGGCTGCTGCAGGACACGTTTGCGGCGCAGGTGCAGCTGCACGCGGGACGCCCCGAGGTGCTCACGATACTCGAAGTCATGGTCGCGGACAAGTCGTCCAACCCAGTGCAGGCGGGTACTGGGCGGGTTGCGCCCTTTTTATAACGTCTGGTCTGTTTTTTTTGTCGCACTGCCTATTTCATCCTTTTATTTTTGGGTTGACGTACTAATGTGCGGCACTTTCGCAGGAGGTGATCACGTACCTTGCCGCTCGCTGCTCGGGGGAGACGTTCGAGGAGTTTGTCGCGCAGCTTCCCCAGGGCGTCCTTTTCAAGAACCCAGGTCACCTGAACGCGCTCGATTCGGACACGCTCATGCGCATTATGGTCGCTGTCAGAAACGGCGACCTCGGCTGCAACTGCCTCAAGGTGCTCTCGCAGCGCGGTGAACTGTCGGCACGCCTCGAGTCAGGCGAGCTGGCAGAGGCGTTTCGGAGTTGCCGGTGGCAGGACGCGCGGGTCACCCTCGCGGACTTTGAAAAGGTGAAGGTGTGGCCAGACGCGCTCACCGAACGCCAACTGCGGGAAGCCGTGTCCGGATTGGTGACGACCTTTCCCGGGTTCGTGATCGCGGCCGCGTTCATCGGGCAGATCAAGGCAGTGTCGGCGGGGATGTGCGACGCGACCATGGAAGAGACGATCTACGTTCCCGAGACGGCGGACGGTGTTGCCGCGCTTGCGAAGGCACTCGCTGCGCTCACGACGGACGCGGGGCGCGTGTTCCGGGAGGCCTACGTGATGCACGCCGTGCGGCACCTCGAACTGGTCGGAGACGATCGCCAGAGACTGTTGCGGTTGACGAGCGCGGACAACCTCCAAAAAATGAGTATGTAGAGGGAACTGTCTGCGTCGTTCAAAGTACCCACTTAGGAGCGCTAGTGTGTAAGCAGAGCCTGACTGGTGCTCTCGCATGTGCAGTGGCTCGCGTCGACAAGGTGACCGCACCCGAGGTCAAGGAGAGCGGCATTCCGCTCTTGCGCGGCACCTTCTGCGACGTCACGTTTGTCGTGGGCGCCAACCGCGTCGCCTTTCCGCTGAACAAGATCGTGATCGCATCGGCCTCGCTCACGGCGCGCTCGATGCTCTGCGGGCACTTCATCGAAGCGTCCTCCTCCGAGATCTCGCTGCCGTCGTGCGACCCCGAGTCGTTTGCAAAGCTAGTCGACTTTATCTACACGGGCCGCTACACTTCCACGCGCAACATGACCGAGCTCTCGGCGGCGCGCGCCATCGCCGACTACATGGACGTACCCAGCTACCGCTCCTGCGTGCTCGCGAACCTCGGGCAGATCCTCAAGCCGGCCCGCGTCATCGAATTTTTGGGAATGTTCTCTGACGTTGCGTGGCCCGATCTCATGCGCACGTTCCGCGCGGGCGCGGCGAACGACGCGGACGTAGTCTCCCAGGGTGACCGATACCTCGCCATGCGCACCATTCGCGCGATTTTGAGAGACTACCGGCGCGTGCTTGGGGCGGGTTCCCAGACACCTCCGCGGCAAGGCGCTAGGGCTCCACAACGCGCTGGTAACGGGCCAATCAACCCCGCGTTCGGCGCCGACTTCGAGGACGACGAGGACGACGAGCCCGTCGAGCCGCCGCCAGAGCACGTCGTCGTCCGCGGCGAGAGCGTTCTCTTGGAAATGCTTGAGCGGGCCCTGCTGGAATACGGCGCCGACATGCTCGGGTGGACGGTGCCCTCGCCAAACACGCCGGTGCCGCCACCGCAGCCGGCGCGGCAGCCGGCGGTCCATCACGTGCACGTGTTTCTCGGGGGTGTTCTCGACTTCTCGCTCCGCAGCGACGAAAGTGAAGCGAGCGTCCATGGGGAGCCAGCGGGAGACGCCATGTTTCGCAACTTTGGACTGGCGCTCGTCGACAACTAATATACAGTAAAACCCGTTGTGGTGATGTTTGCATCCATCCCAACGAAGATCTAAATATAGCGTAGCGTCAAATGCTATATATATCCATCAGGGTTCTGCATTACCATAAGAGGCGTGTTTTGGCTCACGCAGTGTTTCAACGCCCTCGTTCAAGCGCATAAAAGCGCACGGCAGAGTGCAGTGTTCCCGCGCACGTCCTTCCCACCTTCGTTTTTTCCCCTGGCAGCCCCCTTCACTCTCTTTTGAGCGCATCTAGCCGCAGTGACCGTTACCGCATCGTTCACTGTCTCGGAATACGCTCTTCGCGGCGCTCCTTTGGACGCACACTATTACCCTCGAGTGTTTGCGTTTCTGTCGTGTGTGTGCTGTGTGGGGATCCGTCCCCCCAGCGTCGCCATGGGGTGCGCAAGGCGACTTTCGTCCATGTCACGTGTTGGATTGTGAGGGCGCATCGACGCATGTCCCTCTTGCCGTTGATGTTCGTCGCCCCAAAGTCACTGCGCGCACCCGCCTCGTAGCGGGACGACCGCTGCGAAACCATGTCGTCGCGCCGAAGCCGCTCGTCGAGCATCGCGAGCCTCTTTTCGGGGTCGATGCTGTCGTCGTCGATGAATTCGTCGACGCAGTCACTCGCGGGTTCGTCGGGTGCGCCTTCGCCCATTCCGACGCTCGCAAAGCCCGGAGGCCTCGAGGACATCCAAGAAGATGACCTCGCTGGGCTTGACGAGCGCATCGAGATGGAGGAGGCGACGCTCGAGTCTCTCACGAGCACGATCGAGCGCTTTTATGACTCTCCCGACACGCTTTTGGACGAGTGCTTCAACCAGACGCAGAAGGTCAAGCGGCTCAAGCAGTACCGCGACCAGCTCGTCAAGCGACGCACGGCAGCGGACGCCGGCGGAATTGGCATTGCGATCGACGCCGCTTCTGATGGCGGCGATCCGAAGCTCGAGTCGCTGCGCGCGGAACAGCATGCGGCGAAGGCGGCGCTGCTGGAGGTGATTATGAAGCTGGAGCAGTACTACGACACGCCGCCTGCGCTCGATCGCGAATACAAGGCCAAGCGAAAGGTACGTGGCGAGAGGGCATTTATTTGTGCGCGTTGTGCGAGGGAGGATTACGTGGCATGCGTTCTATTTGTGCGTGTGATGCATATGCAGCGCTGTAATTGTCATTCTGCGTGCGCGCGTGTGCTGCATGCATGGGTGATCCCGACGAGCGTGCGGGCTAGAGCGCACGGAATAGGAGAGCTCTCGCTGCTCAGCACCTTCTGACGGCTTCATTGCGTCACACGAGCGCAGGCTCTTGACGAAGTGGAGGACAAGATAAGGCACCACCAGGCTGCGTTGCGGGAGGCCGAGCCGCGCCCGCAGCCCTCGGCGGCGCGCCTCGAGCACAGCGACGCGGAGCAGGAGCCAATGAGCAAGAGCGAACCTCACAAGAAGAAGAAGGGGCTCTTCTCGTCGTTTCGGCTGCGTGGGCGGTCGGGACACGGCGACGACCCGCTCATGGTGCGAGCCGCCTCGATGCCCGACGTGTCGCACGAGCTCAAGGTCCCTTCCAGCCCGCGCATGTCTGAACCGAATGTGCCGTCGCCGCGGGAGCGCGAGAGGGAGAGGGAGAAGAGCCCGCGGATTTCAAACGTGGCAGAGACGGGTAGCTTCCCCGCCCGCGACAGCCCCCGAATGCGGCTTCCCACGGCCGATTCGCCGCTGCTACTGCGCTCGAATCGAACCTCCATGGCCGACGCCAGTGCAGCGCCGGCAGAATTGACTTCTCCGACACCGCAGCGCCGTGCGTCGTCCACGGAATCGCCGGCGCCGTCGACCCCACCTCTATCGAAGAAGCGTTCGGCGTTCTTCACCGTCAAGGGCCGGCTGTCCGGGCTCAAGAAGTCGCAGACCCTCTCGAGCTCTTGCGAGATGCTGCCCCGGCCCGAGAACGGCATGCCGAGCAGTCCGAGAGAGTCGCTCCAGGGCGTGGGATCGAACGACGTGTGGCATCCTGTCTCCTCCGGGGGCCCCGCGTGTTCGTTCGCGGACCTGTCGCCGGAAGAGCGCCTCGCACGCGCGGAACTGCGCGCGACGATTGTGGGGCCTGCGATGCGGCGGCTGCTCTTGCGCGACCAAGTGTTCACGCTGGCGCTGCTGGACGCGTCGCCGGACGACGACGTCGTGCGCTCCGTGGTGGACATTGTGATGGAGGAAAGCGGGTCGACCATTACCGGGACGCCCGTGCTCGTGCAGCAGGCCATCAAGGGCGCCGTTCGGTCGGCGTCGTCGGCCGCGCAGCTGTTTGCAAAGCACGACGCAAACTCGCGCGTCATCAAGGAGTACATCGAGCGCATTGGGTTTGCGTACCGCGCCGAGGCCCTGAGCGGCGTCGTGGAGAAGGTGGCGTGCAGCGGCGGTTCGTTTGAGCTTGCGACGGACAAGCTGGGGCCGAAGGAGACGGCGGAGGAGAACATGCGGCTGCTTGTGGGCGCGTGCGCGTGCGCCGTCGATGCCATTGCGGCGTCCGCGGGCGTTGCGCCGCCGCTGTTGCGCGACCTCTGCAGGCGCATCAAGGAGGAGTGCGACGAAGCGTTTGGCGCGGACAATCCGAGGGTCGGCGTCACGGCCGCGGCCGAGTGGCTGATGCACAGGTGGGCGGGGATTGCGTCGCGTGGGCTCGCATTCATGGTGTGGATGTGTGCGTGTGCGTGTGCGTGTGGTGGCGCGCTGCGGGTGAGCTACGTTGTTGTGGGCTTGCATTCACGGTGGAGATGTGCGGGTGTACGTATGCGTGTGAGAGCGCCCAGTTTCTTACACCACTTGTTCTACGACCCCAATCTAGGTTTATGGTGCCCGCCTTGTGCGTACCCGAAAATTTTGGCGCGTCGCGGAAAACGGTGGCGAGTGCCACGATGCGGCGCAATCTCATGCTCGTTGCGAAGGTGTGTTCCGCGTCATGTATTCGCTTGCGTTCTCTCCTCCCGACGCAGTCAAACCCGCGATGCCCCTTTGTGACAGTGGTCCTGTAACTTGGCGGTTCTCGCGTGCTGTTGTTACGCAGGTGCTGATGGCGGCTGCCGGCACGGACTCGGTTGGCCTCAAGCCCAACAATAAGGACGTCACTCTGACGATGCTCGCCAAGCACATTGAGCGCTGGCAGTGTGGGTGATCAAGTGACGCATCGATTGCTGACCCGCACGCTCAGCGGCATGCTTTCAGAGTCCCTTGGGATTTTTTTGCTGCCGTGCAGTGCGGGATCACGTGACGCATCGGTCGTGTGGCATGGTTCAGAGTGCCTTGGTGCTTTTGTGCGCAGTGCGGGATCACGTGACGCATCGGTCGTGTCAGTCTCTGTGGCATGGTTCAGAGTGCCTTGGTGCTTTTGTGCGCAGTGCGGGATCACGTGATGGATCAGTTGTGCGTCAGTCTCAGTGGCATGGTTTCAGAGTGCCTCGGTTCCTGCTGCTGTCCACTTTCAGCGCACTGCCATACTGAGGCGCCCTTTGCAACTGCAGCGCACATAAGCCTCTACGCGTCGGATTTGTCGTCCGCCGTGTCCATGGCACTTGCGACGCCCGTGCATCTCGTGCTCGACCGAACGGGACGGTGAGCTATTAGGGAATGTGCCCGTGCTGACAATTCTTCAGTACTTTTGCATAACCCCATGACCTTCGCGCATCCCGTTACCTTCTACCGTACTTACACATGTGCTCCTCTCCCGCCATCCCGTGCGTTTACACTCCAGAATCGATGCGGCGACGCGCGCGACGTGCGGCAGCCAGCTTGCCGTGATCATTGCGGCCGTGTCGAGCGAGATTGAGGGCATCGCTCACGTGATCGGCAAAGAGACAAGACTCAGCGCCAAAGTGAAGGCGGTGGGTGATGCATTTTCGTCTTCTTGATTGTTACTCGTGCACTCGTACCTCGGATCGCCAGCTGCGTTTCCTGTAACCCCACCATAACTTTAATTTTTTTATTTTTTTTTATTTTTGTAACTGCGTTTCCTGTAACCCCACCATAACTTTTTTTTTTTGCTTTCACGCGCAGTCGGCGATGGAGTCACTGGCCTACGTCACGCGCCTTCTCGACCTCTTCGAAGAGCCGTCGCTGCGCTCGGAAAATCTCGAGGGTCCCGGTGGGTGTCGCCGATTGCCGCAATGTGCCGCATTGAGCTACCCTTCCTCGCGCTCCCTCTGTTGCACGATGCTCAATCCCGCAGTTCTCTGTCAGTTCTTGCGGCCAAAGTTTTCGCGTGTCCAGACAGAATACCCCGCGCACATTTAGAGACTGGGCCTGTTGGCCTTGTTCGCGTGCGCACATTCTTTTGGCTCTGTCTGTGGACGCTGCGTTTGTAATCGACCGTGGACTTACGATGAGCTTGCGGGTCGGCAGGCCGCACGTGGCGTGACGTCATTGGGCACCAGATGTACGACGCGACGCCCCCCGCCATTCGCCGCCGGCAAGAGGCGATTGTCGAGCTCGCCAACACGGAGAGGCAGTACCTCAGCGGTGGGCATTGTGTGTCGCATTGAGTGTTTGCTTGCCCTGTGGTCTGGTTGTCTGAGAGGCAGTACCTCAGCGGTGGGCATTGTGTGTCGCATTGAGTGTTTGCTTGCCCTGTGGTCTGGTCGTCTGAGAGGCAGTACCTCAGCGGTGGGCATTGTGTGTCGCATTGAGTGTTTGCTTGCCCTGTGGTCTGGTTGTCTGAGAGGCAGTGCCTCAGCGGTGGGCATTGGTGTCGGGTGTTTGCATGTTGTGTGTTCCGTTCTTATTCTGCCCCGTCCCTTCGTCTGTACTACTCCTCATTTTCTCTAACCATGCCGTGACACTGATGCCCGCCGCAGACCTCAAGCTGACGCGTGATCTGCACTACGAGTGCCTGCGCCACATGCTGCCACGTGACCGCCTCGACCTCATCTTCCACAACTTTCTCGAGCTCATTCCGATACACACGCACATTGTCAAGGTGCGCGCCTGTCACGTGATCGCCCGTCTGTGCCCGTTCCCGTTGCCCCTTATAGTTTGGGCACGCACTTTCATCGACTCTTCCGAATTGCTGGCATGGGCGTCCCGTTTATTATTTGTTTTCTTTCAGCACTAATGGCTGCGTGTGTGCCCCCCCCC